>JASSUY010009848.1:9044-25555 GCA_032466535.1 Forpus xanthops | reverse complement strand
CTTCCCCTTCCCCTTCCCCTTCCCCTTCCCCTTCCCCTTCCCCTTCCCCTTCCCCTTCCCCTTCCCCTTCCCCTTCCGCTTCCCCTTCCCCTTCCTTTCCCTTCTCTTCTTTCTCTTCCTTCTCTTCCTTTCAGTTCCCTTCCTTTCCGTCCCTTCTTTCCCTTCTCTTTCTTCTCTTTCCTTTTCCTTCTTTTCCCTTCTCTTTTCTTCTTTTTCCTTCTTTCCCCTTCGTTTTTCTTCCTTTTCCTTCTTTCCCCTTCTTCCTTCCTTCCCTTTTCTTTCCTTTTCCTTTCCCTTCATTTCCCTTCATTTTCCCTTCATTTCCTTTCTTCCCCTTCCTTTTGTTTCCTTCCCTTCTTTTCCTCCTTTCCCTTCCTTTCCTTCTTTCTCTTCTTCCCCTCTTTCTCTTCTTCCTCTTCCTTTCCCTTCTGTCCATTCCTTTCCCTTCTTTCCCTTCCTTCTCTTCTTTCCTCTTTTCCTGCTTCTTTTCCTTCTTTGCCTTCCCTTCTTGCCCTTCCCTCCCTTCCTTCCTTTTCTTCCCTTCTTTCTCCTTCCTTTCCCTCCCTCCCTCCCTAAGCAGAGAACCAGCATGGTTTCCCGTTATAAGGCAAACCAACAGCACCTCCCTGCCAGCTCTATCCATTGCAGTGGGGAAGCCCCGATACCATTTACTGGTTCCCTATGGATAGAAGCAATGGCTCAGAGGGGGTCCTGCCCCTCTCCTTACCTCCCCTGTGCTGCCACCGCTGCTTCAGCGGCCTCAATTCTGATCACTGAGATCCAGCACCATTCTCCGGGTGATGCTGACGCTGTCCCATTGTCCCTGTTTTCCTGACACTGCCTGTTTTCCAGAGGTGGCATATTCCCAGAGCACTGGCCAGAAGGAGCAGCTGAGCCGCTGCCTGAAGCGAGGTAAGAGGAGATCCTTCAGTTGCCTTCTCACACCACATCTGCTCTGGTTTAGTGCAGTCCTATTGCTGCTGCTCTGGTTTAATGTGGTCCTATTGCTGCTGCTGTGGTTTAATGTGGTCCTATTGCTGCTGCTCTGATGTAATGCAGTCCTAGTGCTGCTGCTCTGGTTTAATATGGTCCTATTGCTGCTGCTCTGGTTTAATGCAGTCCTATTGCTGCTGCTCTGGTTTAATGTGGTCCTATTGCTCTCTAAATGGTAAAAGCCTTCAGAGCTGGCAGTGGAGCATGCAGGTGGCAGTTCAGCATCCTTCACTACGAGGGATGCTTCACACTGGTTTCAGGAGCTGTGCTGCTTGTGCCTCCTCCTGGGGCTGGGTGAATGCTATTGGTAAGGGATGTACCTGAAGCTACTTGAGCTGATCCTTATGGACTGTGTCTTTCCTAGGCATCAGGCGGGTGCAGGATCTCTGTAAGGTCCTGCAGCTCCCAGCACTGTTTGAGGAGACGGCAGTGTCCTATGTGCAGAGAGCTCTGCAGCATCCCTCCTTCCATCTGCTCAGCCTGGAGAAGAAGGAGCTCTTGGGGGGCTGCTGCGTCTTCGTGACCTGTCGCCAGCACAACTGGCCCCTGACCATGGGCACCATCTGCTCGCTGCTCTACGCAAAGCAGGAACTGTTTGCCAGCGTCTTCCTGAGCCTGCAGAAGGAGCTGGAGCTCTCTGTGCCTGCCCTGAGCCTGGCAGATCTGGTGAAGAGCCACCTGAACAGGTAACAGGGCCTCTTTCAGCCACTTCGGGGTCCTGCGTGTGATGCTGGGGGTGGAAAAGCGTCTGCCCAGGGCAGGGTCCACAAGCAGAGGGAGACCTGCTCTATAACACAGGTATGTCAGTATCATAGAGTCATGGGATGGTTTGGGTTGGAAGGGACCTTAAACTTCATCCATAAAGCCACGGACAGGGATATCTTCCACTAGAGCAGGATGCTCCAAGCCCCATCCAACCTGGCCTTGAGTGATGCCAGGGGCAGGGCAGCCACAGCTTCGCTGGGCCCCCTGTGCCAGTGCCTCAGCACCCTCACAGCGAAGAGCTTGTACCTAAAAGCTCATCTCCTTTCCAACTCAAATGTATTCTTCAGGATCATTTTGCCAGCACTGAGCCCAGCCTGCTCTGTCTGACTTGGATCCTGAGGCACAACAAATACTTCAATGTAGAGCTAAACCCCAGCTCTGATTACAGCCACAGCTTTGAGGAAATTACTCTCTTTAATAGGTTACGAGTGACGTTATGGTATGAAGTTACTGCTGTTACTGTCTTCCTGCCCCTTTCTCCCCTCTTTGGAGAGGGCAGTGCGGCACTTGGCTAGGTGACACAAGCAGAAACATACTGGTGCAGGTCCCCCATGTGCTGATGCTAACCACGGGCTCTTTGCTCTTTCAGCTTTCAGCTCTTCCAGCCCACAGCCAACATTCCTGCCCAGTTTCTGGAGGACAAGGAGAAGGTGGTGACCAGAACACTGCAGGTAGTGGAGCTGGCCAGTGAGACGTGGCTGGTGACGGGCCGGCATCCCGTGCCCATCATCACGGCTGCGGCATTCCTGGCCTGGCAGTCACTGCATCCCTCTGCCCGCCTCACCTGCACCCTTGCCCGCTTCTGCAGGCTGGCAGGGGTTGACCTGCCACCACCAGCACACCTGAGGCTGAAGGAGCTGCTTGAGATCCTCCTCAGAATGGCCTCGCAGCTCGTTTGGCTGAGGATGTTTAACCTGGACAAGAAAACCGTGATCAAACACATTGGAGACCTGCTGCAGCACCGGCTGGTCCTGCTCAAGAAAGCCTTCTGCCTGCATGATGGGGAGGAGCAGCAGCCCATGGCCACGGGTGAGGGCTCTCCTCCGGCAGCACAGGATGGGGACTGTCCCTTGGAAGGGCAGCAGCAGCGTGAGGACAGCCCAAGGCCCTTGCTGCCCCCCTGCCTCCTCAATCCAAGGAAGAGGCTGCGGACGGCAGCCCCGAGTGCTTCTGACTCTGCCATCACCGGTGATGAGCCCATCTCCGACAGCGAGATCGAGCAGTACCTGCGGGGCCCAGAGGAGGTCCAATCCTTCAGGAAGGCCAAGCTTTGGATGTGAAGGTGATTGTCTCCAGCAGGATGGTGCTGCTGGAGGCACAGGGCCTGTGGGACCAACCCACCAGAGAGTGGGGGCTGCAGGGACAGTCACCCAAGGGAACGGGTTGGGTGATGTTCTTCTCCATGTTCTGGACCAATGGAGTGTCTGCTTTGGGTTGTTATATTTCTGTTTGAAATCCATAAAAAGCAGGTGCCGGTCTGGTTTCTGGATTGCTTATTATGGGTAAAAGGTGTTTTGGTTCATCCCAGTCCTGTGGGGCAGCAGAATGTGGTGCGCCCATGGACTTAGAGGCGGGTGATGCGCAGGGGGAGGTCTCGGGTTCACTGCTCCTGGTTTTCCATAGCACTCCTCCAGCTTTCCTGGGGCCATCTCCCCTTCTTGTGGTAAGGGGTGGATGGGTTTGTGAGGATCAAGGAGACACCTGCACTTGCTGAGAGCTTAGATGAGGGGTGGCACAGGCACAGCTTTGGGCTGTGCGTATGCAGTGCTGCTGCTCAATGCCCTCCCTATGCTTGGCAGCCTGTTGTCCTTGTGAAGAACACCAGTACATCTTGGCAGATGGGCAAATCTTTAATATATTAACCAGAACGTATCTGCTGGAAACATTCCATTCATAGAAAAAGGCAAACCAGACCCCTTTAAAGTCATCTCTTTGGCATACTTTCCCCCTCCATCCCCCAGGTATATTGCAGGAAGCTCTCTGATATGTCATTTGCTTGTAAATGTAAACAGACCAACACAAACATAGTGTGATTAATAATACAAAGCTTTCCATATAATACTGTCACAGTGCAGCAAGCGTATATAACAACTCAGCATCAGCACGACCGGGGAGGCTGCGGCAGCAACGTGTTCACCACCAGGCTGTGGTTTAAGCCATCGCTTGGGCAGAGATGAGGCAGGACCAAGTGAGGGGTCCCGCAGGGCTGCTGAAGGTGAGAGAAGTCCATCACTAAGTGCTGTTTGTGGTTCCCCCTCCCCACGACCCTTTGGGAGGTAGCTGAATGCTGAAACTCGTTTGTACATGGGAGAAACGGAGGCAGGGAAGGGGCAGGAGGAGGAGAAACAGCCCCAGTCCAACATGGGCAGGGGTTGGAAGCGCTGTGTTGTGCTGGGCTGAGGATGGGATGTGCTTTGCCATCCTGACCTCCTTGTTTCAGGAATCCCAGACCTGGCAGCCTGGCTTTTATTAAGCTAGGAGTGAGGGGGGAAAAAAAGGGAGGACTTGTTTTTAAATGGGAAAAATAAAAGGTAAGTGCTCATCCAAGTTCCAGCCCTTTGAATGCATCATGTCCAAGGAGTAACCGGCATCATTTCCCCAGGAGCAGCCCCTTCTCCCTGCCGCCTTCCTCTCCTCTTACTCCGGTAGCCAGGGGGTTTCTCTGCCTTCCTAAGAGCAAACCCAAGTGTTTTCTGAGCGTGCATCTCTGGGTTAAGGACCAGGACCTGCTCTGGGGCTCAGCTCTTTGGTGCTTTGGTGGAGAGGGTCGGTGTCGGCTCTGCCAGCCCACCCCATTGCATAGCTTATGCCTCCCCTCTGAGGGCTTGAGAGCCTTTTCTGGCTGTGATTTTAGTGTCTGGCATTAACACAGTGCAGACAATCGCCTCACCTTGGAGCTGAGGCTCCTCTTACCTTGTGCTTTGCAATATGGCTTTAACCTTGGCCTAACCCACAGGGCTCAGCGCTCGCCCAAACCCCTTTGCATGGAAAACCATCTGAGACAGAGAAGTTGCTCTTTGACCCGCTCCGAAGCAGCTTCCTCAGGCTGGGGTCGCACAAGCATCGTCTCTGTACATAGAAAGGGCACTTGGTGTGGTCCCATCAGTGGGAGTATTGCAGTCGTGGCAGGAGCATGCTGTGGCCGTGCCCGCTCCCAGAGAACACTGGTCGGTATCGAGGCACTCACATCACTCCCTGACCTGTCTGTACATATATACATTCAATAATATAGCTTTGAAAAATAGACCTTTCTTCTTTCTTCCTCTGTATAATAAAATAGCCTTTAGGATCAGTCTGAAGTGACATGCAGGAGTGATCGAAGTACGGCTGCAGAGCAGGGACTGCCTTGCGCCTTGTGCCCCTGTACCCCACGGGAAGCTTTGAGCCTCCTCAAGGGGGGATATGGGGGTCCCAGCATCACCGCACAGCCAGGGTGAGCCGGAGCCCCCCTCCATCCCCACAGTGCACGGGGCAATTCCCGCAGCATTGCTCCTGGAGGAAAAAACTCCGCATCCATCTGGTCCTTCCCACCTTTACACCGTGGTTTCGCTCTTCCAGAGCCCGGTCTTCATCCCAGCATTGCTGTCAGCACTGGCCAGGTTGATGTCGTACTTGCTGCCCTTGAGGCCTCCGTTGTGGCTGGCCACATTGAGCGGGTAGGACCGGCGCTTCGCCTCCTTCTCAGCAGCACCGGCTTGGCGCAGGTTATCCCTGCTGGCACTCCTCCGGCGAGCCTCGGTGAACTCAGGCACCCTCCTTCCACCATCGCTGCCTTCCGAGTGGCTGGGACCCACATCCCCATCCTGCGGTACCCGCGGTGCTGTGCGGGCGCTGCTCACGGGGCTGTTCCTGCCGCTGGGGTAGCTCTCGGAGTGGCTGTTGTGGATGCTCCCGCTCTCACTCGAGGGATGCTCCGAAGAGCCCCGTAGCACTTTCAAGCGATGGTGCTTCCCATCCCGGCACTGCTTAGTTCTGCCCCGGTGGCTCCTGCGCCCGTGGAGGTTGCTGGGGTGTCTCATGGTGGGTTTCCCATCGTTGGGATCCGGCTCCGGGCCGGTGGCTGGGCGAGCATCCGCCTGGCTCTGGGCTACCTGCAGGTTGGTGAGTTTGCAGCGGCCCCTGGCTGAGCCAGCACTGCTGGGTGAGGAGGAGGATGCCCTGGAGCAAGCAGCCTCGGGGTCGCAGCCGATGAAGACCTGGGAGCCATCCTCCGGCGCCAGCCCAGGGTGCACGTATGCCTGCATGGGCAGCGCGTTCCTATAGGAAGGGCAGCAGGAGAACCAGGAATTGAGGACATCCCGGCGCCGGACGCAGTGATGGATGAAGATGAAGAGTCCCAGCGCCACAGCGGTGACTCCATAGAGGCAGCTGAAGACGATGTTCAGGTACCAGCGCTGGGACACCGCCATGGCACCGAACGTCCATAGGGCAATGTACAAGGCGTGGGTGATCACCAGCGCCCAGAACTGCACCTCCAGGGAGTAGACCCCGTCCCCTTCAGGACAGGGTGGCCCTGAGTTCAGGGTGACCGAGATGGAGCCGGAGTCCGTCAGGAGGTCGCTAGTACCCCCCAGTCGTGGTGGTGGCTCCAATGGCTCCGGGATGTCCTTGCGATGTGAGGGTCGGCACTGGAGGCTGAGCCCGGCGCAGAGGAAGTAAATCCAAGTGATGAGCAGGATGAAGGCCACTGGGACATAGAAAGCCCCCAGGCTGGGCCGCCACACCAGCCAGCAGCTATACAGGAGGAAAGAGGCTTTAGAGAGCGGACCTGTGGTGCTGTGATGCTCACAATCCCAAAGGCACGGGCTCTGGGTGGCTTTTTCCCAATATATGGATAACTCATGGGAAGAATCTCCCTGGTCTTCCCCAAGTGGGAGGAAGGAAATGGTGGAGCAGGGACACTTACTAGGGGTTGTTGTCGTGGTAGTTGTGGATGTTGACGGCTGCCGTGACGCCGCAGATGATGAGGGGGATCCCACCAGCGATCAGGTAGAACCTGTGTGATGGGGACGGTGTCACCACGCACCCATTGGGAGAGCACAGCACCGCAGGATGGGTGTTACGGCAGAGCCAGGAATCCCCCCCCATGGGGTCAGGGTGAGGGGAAGGGGGGTTCGTACCGCAGCATGGGTCTGGGGGCTGGCTGGGACACGTCCCCATCCGGCTGCCGTGGCACCTTCCAAGTCACCTCCTTGTAGAGCACCCTGGCTTTCACCGCCATCCACAGCAGGGTGGAGAGGGAAGAATAGTGCAAGATGATGCCAACCTGGGGGAGAGAGGTTGGGAATGGGGGTCCTACAGGAACGGCTGCATCCATGGGGTCCTCATCCAGTGGGGCAGGACCTCGCTGTGCTCTGCACCTACCGCTTGGCAGACAATCAGGTACCCGGTGAGGGTGATGCCACCCGCAAAGACAGCGGCTGTCATGGCGATGTGGAAGCAGAGGTTAAGCAGCATGTGCCAGCCCTTCCGTGGGATGAGGATGGTGCTGGAAAAATGGGCACAGTTTGTATAGGCAGGTATTTGTATTGACAGGTATTTGGAGCACGAGAGGCACAGCACTAAGCCTGCTCTGGAGGGATGCTCTTGCAATGGAACATAGGGATAAAGCAGCTGTGCACATAGAGCTGGGGGTCTGGGATGCGCTTGTATCCTGGCCTGACAGGGCAGCAGTTGTGTTTCCATCATGAGATGGACCCCAGCTCCTTGCTATTGCTGACTCAGCAGGGGGAATTCCCAACACCTTCAACGTTCCACCT
Organism: Forpus xanthops; assembly: GCA_032466535.1. Lineage (NCBI taxonomy): Eukaryota > Metazoa > Chordata > Aves > Psittaciformes > Psittacidae > Forpus > Forpus xanthops. The sequence goes on along the minus strand of JASSUY010009848.1, from coordinate 18,038 downwards.
CATCCCCTCCATGCCTCTCATTGCAGGACAAGGCACAGCCAACCAGACCAAGCACCCATTGCCATGAAGGCAGGACACATCCAGCCATAGAGTCATTGAATGGGTTGGAAAGGACCTGAAGCTCATCCAGTTCCAACCCCTGCCACGGGCAGGGATGCCCCACACTAGATCATGTCACCCAAAGCTCTGTCCAATCCCACATTTCTGGAGGGTTCTCCTGCAAACCCATATCCTAAAGAGCCATATCCTATAGGGCCACCTAAAAGCCCATCTCCAGGCATTGCCAGCACTTGGCTATCTCCTCCCGCTGCCCAGAACCACCAACCCAAGCACAACCCCTCCAACCACGGCACAGGCGCTCACCCACCCGTGGTTCACGATGTAGGTGATGATGGTGGTGAAGAGGCAGAGCAGCAGCACGGCCGTGCAGGTGTACATGGCCGGGTGCAGCACCTCCGTTGCACCCTGTGCCTCGCTGGGGAAGCCGCTCAGCTCCTGCACAGCGCAGCAGAGCCCATCAGACCCATCTCCATCCCATTCCACCCACAGCCCCCCCATGGCGCGCCCCACACCTACCATGAGCACGGCCACGTTGCTGAGGTGCCGGCAGTGCAGGGAGGTGACGTTGGGCTCCTGGGATGCCAATTGGCATCCCTCGGCGCTCCAGCCCCCCATGCCCCCCAGCACCTCGAAGTTCCAGTATGCGGCCACTGGGTCTGCACCCTCCCCTGGGTGCCGCAGGGACACGGCCACCGGCTCCGATAGGTTTCCCACTCCACAGCCATCTGCAGCAATAGGAGCAGGTCAGCAGGACAGGAATGCAGTGATGGGATAAGGGGTGATGGGTTCAAACTGAAACGGGGCAAGTTCAGGTTGGAGATAATGGAGTTCTTTACTGTGAGGGTGCTGAGGCGCTGGCACAGAGTGCCCAGAGAAGCGAATGCCTCATCCCTGGCAGTGTTCAAGGTGACTTGGTCTAGTGTGAGGTGTCCCTCCCCATGTCAGGGATCGGAAATGGATGCTCTTAAGGTCCATTCTATGGTTCTATAAGAACCACCCTTCCACCCCTAAATGCACACGGGTGGGGGACACCCCTTCCACATCCCCATGAAGATCCCCTAGAGCTCCAAGGGCATCCAAACCCCAAGAAACAGAGCCCCTCGAGACCCCTTCACCATCAGCCCTTACAGGTCCCAACGTAGATGACCGGCGTTGCCACGCTGCGACGCTTGCCATCATCAGCCAGGCGAGAGGAATTCCCGGTGCTGCAGAAGAGTTTTCCATTGCGGAACACCAACAGTTGGAGCTTGCAGTCATCCAATGGGGCAGCAGCAATGGGGCTGGCGAAGAGGCTGGGGGGCAGCTGGATAGAGGCCAGGGCGATGCTGTTCTGTGGGCGCACGGTGCACGGTGAGCACGGAGCGATGCCTCCCCTCGTTGGCACCCCGCTTTGTGCCCTGGGTTTACCTTGATGTGGAAGCTGGTGAGGGACACGTTGGGGCGCCCCGTGGTGCAGCGCAGGCGAAGGTGCTGGTCCGGCAGAGCCTCGGGGCCCCGCTCGCCCACAGATGGGTCACGCCGCTGGAAGGCCACGCAGCTCAGCCCCACATAGCGCTCGGGCTTCACCACGTACGCCTCGAAGGCGATGTTGCGTGAGTTCTGCCACGTGTGGCAAGGGGATCAGCAGTGTGGTATGAGCAGAGAGAGACAACATTGGATAGAGAAACCTCAGTATGGGCAGAGAGAGACAACATTGGATAGAGAAACCTCAGTATGGGCACAGAGAGCCAACATTGGATAGAGAAACCTCAGTATGGGCAGAGGTACCCAATATTGGATAGAGAAACCTCAGTATGGGCAGAGGTACCCAACATTGGATAGAGAGACCCCAGCATGGATACTGAAACCCCAGCATGGGCAAAGACCCCCCAGTATGGGCAAAGGGACCCAACATTGGACAGAGAGACCCCAGCATGGGCAGTGACCCTCTGTTGTAGGCACTGAACCCCCAGTATAGGCAGAGAGCCCTCCAGCATAGGAAGAGACCCCTTGGCATGGGCAAAGACACTCAGTATTGGATAGAGAGACCCCAGCATGGACACTGAAACCTCAATATGGGCAGAGAGACCCCAGCATGGGCAGAGACCCTCTGTCATAGGCAGTGAACCCCCAGTATAGGCAGAGAGCCCTCCAGTATAGGCAGAGACCCTTCGGCATGGACAAAGACACTCAACATTGGACAGAGAGACCCCAGCATGGGCACTGAACCCCTAGCATGAACAGAGACACCCAATATTGGATAGAGAGGCCTCCAGCACGGGCAGTGAACCCCAATATTGCCAGAGAATGGCCAGAGATACCCCTGGCATGGGCAGAGACCCCACAGCACAGGCAGAGAGACCGCAGCATGTGCAGTGATCCCCTGCCATGGGACAGTGAACCCTCAGCATGAGCAAAGACCTCCCAGCTTGGGTCGAGACCCCCAACACAAGCAGAGACACCCAACATTGGACAGAGGAAGTCCCCTGCTCACCACCGCCATGTGCTGGGAGTTGGTGCTGAGTGTGTGCGCCGCGATCCTCTCCAGGGAGCGGACGATGCTGGTGCAAGCCTTCTCCTCCTTCTGAGACATCCATAGGATGTGGTCGTCCACCAGCATGATGTTGCTGGCCATCTCCACGATCACGTCCGTCAGCTGCGGGCACAACGAGGGCTCCGCAAAGAGCTACTGCTGTTCCCAGCAGCAAAGAACCCTAATTCGTGCTTTTCCACCCCAAAACTACCCAATGTCAGGGCCGGGGATGGGAGCAGCGCTTGTTACCTGCTTGATCTGGTCCACGTAGCCGATAAACTTCTCTATCATCTGTGCCACGTAGAGGACATCAACCATATCTGAGAAGTTGGCTGCTTCGGCGGTGTAGACGCGGAGCTGGTGAGCCAGGGTGAGGGCGTTGGAGGCGTTGATGGGCATCTGCAAGAGCAGCATGGTGGGGTGATGCTCAGCACCCCCACCAATGACACAGAGCCCCCGAGGCCCTGCGCTCACCAGCACGAAGGTGTAGAGGACGCGGGTGATGTCGTTGGTGTAGAGGCAATGGGAGTAGTCACCGTTGTCCCAGCGCCCGGTGCGGTCGCAGCGCCTCCAGGCCTGTTTCTCCACCGGGGAACCTGCACCCGCCAGCCCCGCACCGAATGGGTGCTGCAGGCAGGGCTGGTAGGCAGTGATCCCTGCCAGGGTGCGGGGCCATCTGCGGGCATGGGCACGTGGTGACCACGGGTCACTAGCCACCACCAGCCCCTTCCCACTGCACATGGGTATCTGCATCCTCAAGCTGCTTCCATCTTCAGACCCTCCCCATCATCATGATCCCCCCCTTCAAATCACAGGTCCCTCAGCACAGCACAGAGGGGGGCAATAGGGATGGGGGGCACTGTTAATTTAAGCCATATTCGACTGTAGCAGTAATTTATATCCCATAACAGCCCTGCCGGGGTTACAGCGGGCGCATGGTGCCTTTTTTCTCATGCCAAAGAAATTCCAACACCTCTGCTGCTGGAGCAGGGCTGAGCCCAGGCTCCCTGCAGCCGCTAATCGCTACCAGACACATGGTCACCTGCAGCAAGCCTTGCACACACCACATCTATCCTACATCCATCCTGCATCCCACATCCCGCATCCGTTCCACATTCATCCTGCATCCCCCATCCCACATCCATCCTGCATCCATCCTGCATCCATCCTGCATCCATCCTGCATCCATCCTGCATCCATCCTACATCCATTCTACATCCATTCTACATCCATCCTGCATCCATCCTGCATGCATCCTGCACCCATCCTGCATCCATCTTACATCCATCCTGCATCCATCCTGCATCCATCCTGCACCCATCTTACATCCATCCCGCATCCATCCCGCATCCATCTTACATCCATCCTGCACCCATCCTGCACCCATCCTGCATCCATCCCGTATCCATCCTGCATCCATCCTGCACCCATCCTGCATCCATCCCGTATCCATCCCACATCCATCTTACAGCCATCCTGCATCCATCCTGCACCCATCCTGCATCCATCCCATATCCATCCTGCATCCATCTTACATCCATCCTGCATCCATCCCATATCCATCCCGCATCCATCCTGCACCCATCCTGCATCCATCCTGCACCCATCCCGCATCCATCCCGCATCCCGCTGGTCGCTACCTGAAGTCCCCACGGTTATTGGTGACCCGCTCAGCGGGGCAGTAGGATGCAGAGGTTTCCAGCACCACTATCTCCACCTTCTTGCTGACGTTGCCCTGGGAAGTGGATACTGAGCATTCCCACTCGCCATTGGCGGAGACGTGGATGTTGGAGAGGATGAGCTCGCTGCGGGCACAGAGATGGGTGGCACGGTGGGTCTGCCCCACAGTGAACCCACAGCAGTGGGCCCCTGAGCTTGGAGCATGGGGACACACAGGAGGTGCCCACACTTGGCATCCCACCCATTGCACTTGGTACAAGCAAGCCCTATGGCTCCAAGTGCTTTTGTCCATCCCCATCCTCATGGGTTCCCTGTTGGCATCCCCGTCTCATCTCCATCCCTTTCCCTGTCTCTGTCACTGTCCCCATCTCCATCCCCATCTCATCTCTGTCCTCTTCTCCATTCCCATTCCTGTTCCTTTCTCCATCTCCATCCCATCCCTATCCCATATCCACTCCCAACCCCAACCCGCTTCCCGTCTCCACCCTAATCCCCTTCCCATCTCCATTCCCATCTCCATCCCTGTCCTGTTCTCATCTCCATCCTTGTCTCTTTTCCCCTTCCTATCCCTATCCCCATCCTCTTCCCATTCCCATCTCCATCCCTGTCCCCTTTCACCTCCCCATCTCCATCCCTGTCCTCTTCCCATCCCCATCTCCATCCCTGTCCCCTTTCACCTCCCCATCTCCATCCCTGTCCTCTTCCCATCCCCATCCCCATCTCTATCCCTGCCTCCTTTTCTTTTCCTGTCTCCATCCCTGTCTTCTTCCCATCTCCATCCTTGTCTTTTTTCCCCTTCTTATCCCTATCCCCATCCCCATCCCCATCCCCATCCCCATCCCCATCTCCATCCCTGCCCCCTTCCCCTGCCCCATTCCCTCCTCTATCCCACCCTCTCCCATCTCCATCCCATCCCCACCCCTGACCTGGTGATGAAGGTGCAGTCATGGATGAGACTCTCCTCCACAATCACACCCGTCCTCTCATCCTCCTCCACGGGCTCCCTGTTGTGGTACCACCGGATCTGGGTGCTGTTATCCAGGTAGGTCGCGGTGCATTGGAAAGGCAGCCGGTCTCCCTGGAAAACCACCTGGCGCAGTGACGGGATGAGGTGGTGCGTGTGCAGCTCCGGGGCTCCCGCTGCGATGGGGGGGACACAGAGCGGGGTTGAGCCCCCGGTCCCTGCCCGCTGCCGACCCCCGACCCCCGGGCCCCGCTCACCGCAGCGGAGCTGAGCCTCATGTGCGCCGCGCAGCGGCAGCGCCTGGAGTTGCCTCGGGTACGCGCACACGGTGCGCTCGGAGATGTGCGCTGCGCGGCCCCGAGCCCAGGCCAGCACCCAGCGCAGGTTGCAGTCGCACGTCAGGTACTCGGTGGCAAAGTCACTGTAAGAAGAGGGGGAACACAGATTTATGGGGTACCCGTGGGGATGGGGGATGACACTGTCCCCAATAGGGACCCCGCTGGGCCCTGGAAGCCCGGGCACAAACTCACACGACTTTCAAGGAGGGGAGCTCATCGAAGACACCGGGAGGGAGGCTGGAGAAGATGTTCCCGGACATGTTCCTGCGGGAGAGGGGGAAAGGAGGCGTGGAGGGAGGCTGGGACTTGGAATTATGGAAGGGTTTGGCTTGGAAAGGGCCTTAAGAGCATCCAGTTCCAACCCCCTGCCGTGGGGGATGCCTCACACTAGACCGTGTCACCCAACCTGGCCTTGATCACTGCCAGCGATGGAGCATTCACCACTGCTCTGGGAGCCCTGTGCCAGCGCCTCAGCACCCTCACATATATCCACCCTCATATCTAACCTGACTTGTTGGAGAAGGAAAACCTCCCAGGACCCCCATTGTGCCCATACCCCACCACAGCACCCAATGAGCCTGATGGCGCCTGATAGGAACCAGCCCTGGGATACAGCACAGGGAGAGCTCAGGATGCCCAACTGCCAGCAATGGCACAGGACCCCAGCACTGAGCAGAGCATCCCCAGGGAGCTACTTACAGCCGGAGGAGGTTGGGGAGCCCCTGGAAGACACTGGCGCTCAAGCAGCCGATGCGGTTGTTGGAGAGGTCCCTGCGAGGCAAAGGGAAGGAGGTGTTGGGATGGGGATGCTCCGATGTCCCCATAGCCAGCACAGGGGGTCCCTGGGGGGGGGCTGCAGTGGCACTTACAGACGCTTCAGCTCAGGGAGGCCAAGGAAGGCGCCCGGTTGGACCGTGCTGATCAGGTTGTTCCTGAGGTCCCTGTGGGGAGATGGACGCAGACCTCAGGGGATGCAGCAGGGACTCATCCTGACACAGTGGGGCTGAGGGCGTAAGCACATCCCCAGCCCCATCTCCCACACTCAGCACTGCAGTCCCCCCTGCAGGAGCCTCATTAGCAGCTTTCCATCCCATTTCCCTCTTGTTATCTCTTCCAAAGGGCGCAGGGGAGACGTGAGGCTCCCTACTGCTCATGGAGGGGGGATGCCAGCCCCTTGGCACGCTCCAGGCTCACACGTTGCTTCCAGAGCAGCAGGGTTATCTCCTCCATGTGGGATAAGAACACACACAATTGCCAGCACAGCCCCAAAAAGGCTCTGCGGCCTTCAGGAAGCTCATTGGGGTTATTGGCCTGATTGCAGGTTCCTATCTAATCAGGGGCTCCCCAGGCGTGTGCCTGTGTGAGGAACCAGGGACCACCGGTGGCATCACCCATTGGATGTCCCCAGGACCAGGAAGGCAGCTCCTGCTGAGCACCGGCTCTGGCTGGGGGAGGAAATGGGATCCATATGGAAGTGCCTGTTTATTTATAGCTAAAGGTCTCATTGCTGGGTCACCCGTGGCTCTGGCAACACCCCCTGAACCACAGCCCCCATCTCAAAGCCATAACCAGGTGCTTGGGATGGGGGAACAGTGCAAACCCTTCCACAGAGCTGAGGTGCAGGAAGTGGGGGGGATCCCTCCAAAGGCATGAGGAGCCACAGAGGGAGAGGGAGCACAGGCGATGCTGCCTGCATCCATCAGCACGTGGATGTGCTTTGCTTCCTAAAACTCACCCAAGGGGCTCCTGCAGTCCCCCAAACAAGCAGGGTTTGTGTTGGAGGGGTGGAAATGGCTCCCTGGTGACTTCCACAGGGAAGGGGAATGCGCTGTGACACCTTTCTGACCAGCATCATCCTGCTCCTGCTCGGCTGATGCAACACCTCTGCCTGCACCAGCCTTCTCCAATGGGCAGAAGCGTATCCTGGCAGCTCCGAGGGCCGCATGTGCAGCCAGATGTACAGGCAGATGTACAGGCAGGGACCAGGTGAGTACCGGTGCTGAAGGAACAGCTCCACTCACCTGCACCCCCATCAGCACCAACACCCTCTTCGTCAACAGCCACAGCACCCATCCTGCAAACACCCATCCTAACAACACCCATCCTAACAACACCCATCCTGACAACACCCATTCTAACAACACCCATCCTAACAACACCCATCCTGCAAACACCCATCCTAACAACACCCATCCTAACAACACCCATCCTGCAAACACCCATCCTAACAACACCCATTCTAACAACACCCATCCTAACAACACCCATCCTAACGACACCCATCCTAACAACACCCATCCTGCAAACACCCATCCTAACAACACCCGTCCTAACAACACCCATCCTAACAACACCCATCCTGCAAACACCCATCCTAACAACATCCATCCTGCAAACACCCATCCTAACAACACCCATCCTAACAACACCCATCCTGACAACACCCATCCTAACAACACCCATCCTAACAACACCCATCCTGCAAACACCCACCCATGCAAACCACGGGGGACCATCCACAGCAGTCCCTTCCCCTGCTACAGGTCCCCCTTATTACAGACCCCCAGCCCATCCCACATGAGCCAGGGATGCAGCATCCAAACCATGCCCAGTGCCAAACCCCAGCTCCTCTGGGCTGGGGGCTGCAGGGATGGGATACGCTGAGACCCTGCTGATGGCTCATGATGAGGCTCCTCTGCCTGCACTGTTCTTATTGCCTTTGTGCTTCCACTGATCCTGAGTCCCATCCTCTTCCCCCTGCCCCAGCACAGTGATGCACTGCAGGCATGACAGCACAGTGCCACATGTGCATGGGGACCTCCCTGCTGCCACACATGCCCAGGGACCTTGCAAAGCAGCTGCCTTGGTGCCCCCAGCTAAACCCTGGCACAAAGGGCCTCATCCATCTTTGTGCAGCCACAAGCACCCCAGGGTTGAGGCTGGACACACTGCATCCCATGGCTGCTGATAGACACACTGCATCCCATCACTGCTGATGGACACACTGCATCCCATCACTGCTGATAGACACACTGCATCCCATCACTGCTGATGAACACACTGCATCCCATCGCTGCTAATGAAAACACTGTATCCCATCGCTGATAATGAACACACTGCATCCCATCACTGCTGATGGACACACTGCATCCCATCACTGCTGATGCACACACTGCATCCCATCACTGCTGATGGACACACTGCATCCCATCGCTGCTGATGGACACACTGCATCCCATCGCTGCTAATGAACACACTGCATCCCATCGCCGCTAATGAAAACACTGCATCCCATCGCTGATAATGAACACACTGCATCCCATCACTGCTGATGGACACACTGCATCCCATCACTGCTGATGCACACACTGCATCCCATCACTGCTGATGGACACACTGCATCCCATCGCTGCTGATGGACACACTGCATCCCATCGCTG
>JASSUY010009847.1:3719-15050 GCA_032466535.1 Forpus xanthops | reverse complement strand
CCGCTGCAGCCGCTGCCGCGCACCCCCGGCCCCCGAGCCAGGCGCTGCAGGATGCCGGGGGGCAAGAGAGGGCTGGTGGCACCGCAGAACACCTTCCTGGAGAACATCGTCCGGCGCTCAAGCGGTGAGGGATCCCCGCCATCCATCCATGCATCCCTCCGTCCGTCCATCCATCCCTCCGTCCGTCCATCCATCCCTCCGTTCGTCCATCCATCCCTCCGTCCGTCCATCCATCCTTCTGTCCCCGCGGCGGCTCCTCGGGGCACGGAGCCGCTACGCCCGCTGCCCCTCTGCGGTCTTTGCCAAAGCGGTGCCTTCAAGGAACGGGGTCTCTGCTGTGCCCCGCCAGGCTCCACTGGTGCCAGCCCTTCACCAGCCTGTCCCTGTCCTCCTCCGTTTCTTTTTACCTAGCTATATCGGTACTGCTGCTTCTGAGAATAAGTAGTCATCATTTACATTTCTAATACTCTCTCTCCTCATCGTGTCTTTTTCTTTTTTTTTTTTTTACTTTCTTCTTCACAGAATCATAGAATGCTTTGGGTTGGAAAAGCCCTTAAGACCATATAGTTCCAACCCTATTGCAATGGGCAGGGACATCTTCCACTAGGTCAGGTTGCACAAACTTGGCCTTAAAGACACTGCCAGGGATGGAGCATCCATAACTTCTCTTGTTTCTTGTTCTCTTCTTGTTCTTTAGTTCTCTAGTACTTGGGCTTGCAACTGTTTTTGTTCTGGATTGCAGAGTCTTTGTAATTCTGTGGCACTTAAATCTGTGGTAAAGGTGCTGGGAGGGAGGATGAGGGAGTGACTGTGATTAGGATGATGGTAGTCCTGGGGCTGAGCAGATATGTAAAGAGCTGCCTGCACTTGCTCATCCGCAGCTCTTGTTAGGTGGATGTTTACAGGACTGGTTCAGAACTGCATGGCTGTCAGATTACTCCTTGTTGTTGGAGTTAATTTTGTCCTTTGACCCAGTGCAAAGCACCGATCAAGAGTACTGTATACAGCTCCATTAAAGTTACAATGTGGTTGCAGACTACCATCTCTCTAGATGTGTGAATGTAAATGCTGCTTTAGGCAAGTCTTGTGCTAGTTCCATTCCTTTATTTGTGTCATTTTTGTACTGCCAGCTAACTACTGAAACATATGAGTGTTTGCACAAATGAAGTGCAATAAGAAACCTTGCCTTTGCATATGCTAAAAGAGACCTTGTTGGACAGCTCAAGTTTAGGGTGACCCTGCCATACCAAACACTGCTGTGCCAGTTTGCATCTAGGGACATGAATAGGAAAGGTGGGCAGAGCAGAATATTGAGAAAAGTTCCACATGTATCGTTAATCAAGACATTAAGGTGATGTGAAATCGTGCTGAAAAGTGTTCACTTCCACCCTTCTATTGCATGACTCTGGATTTACTCCACATTCACGGTCTGGACCTAACATGGTCTGGTGTGTTGATTAGATGTCAGGTGGTGAATTACTGATTTGTTGACTTCCATGGAAGCAGGAGTGGGATAAAGACTTAGAATTTGTTTTAAAATATTTTATGTTAAAATGCTAGCTTTATATTAAGCCATCAATTGTTTTTTGGAGGGGCTTCATCCCTTTGGTGTTGCCTCTGTCAGTTGTGTGGTTGGTAGCTGACTTCCCCTCAATCTCTATAGCTGCATGATTACCAAGAGCTGGTTTCCCGCAATAGTACATTTATTTAGCAGAATATTAAATGCAAGCTTAATTAATAGAGGTTTATATAGCACTTTCCCTCTGACAATTTCAAAGTGCTTGTGGATTTTAATTACACTTCACAGCTCCTTGTGGAAGAGGACACACAGAGGCATTCCTAACCTGTTCTTTGAATTGTGGCATAAATTGGGGCTCAGAGCATTACAGTTGTTTTCCCAAGGTCATGGGGCTAGCCCGTGGCAGAGCTGGCAACATGCTTTGGGATTGCTATGCCTTTGTATCATGCTTTAATTAAATCACATGTCCTCTCTCGTGAAAGCTCAGTAAAGCTTTGAGATGTCGAAAACTGGAAAAGCTCTGAAGGCTTTTGAACATTATACTTTAAAAGCATGTATTCCCCTCCAGATTTAACCTGGTCTAATTTAGGAGCATTAAACTGTGCTTATCTGGTCATCCATTCTGCTTTTTCTCTGCCACTGATGATGCCTATGCATGATGCTACAGTGGTAAATCTGCCCCATTGGACAAGGTGAAAAGTAGATTGTGAATTTGTTTTTAACTTACTTAAGTGGTCAGTATTGTGCTCTGAAACATAACTTAGTTCTTATTTTTGTCATCCAGGACATAATCTTATTTGTACTTTATAGAAAGAGTAATTTTCATTGGATTCATTGCTGTTTAATCCAAACTTAATGGCATCCAGTAGAGCAAATCTGATTCCAGTGTCTCCTGCCAGTGCTCGGTAGAAGGCAAGGATTTGATCTGCTGACTGTGTGCAGGCTTTTGTTTTTATGCTTGGATTCACCAGTTTCCAGGAGATTTTTCATTGGCAAGTTGAGAAACGGGACGAATGATAGACTGATGATTGCTTTTTTAAATACATATTCAGCATCCTCCAAAAGAGCTCTTCCATCACCTTTACTGGTTAAAGGACATGCTCTTTTGAGATTTCTCACAATTACACAATCCTGTTTTATTCTTGACAAATTTTTCTTAACAACAAGGAGAAGGTTAGTAGATAGAGGTAATATCTTTTATTAGGCAACAGATACAGCTGGAAAAATTAGGTATTTCAGCAGATAGGCTCTTCTTTAAGAGCATGGAAGCAATGGTTTCAAAATGAAATGTAGCTGGAATCTAATTAATCAAAGTTGACGGAGATGATTTTAAATAACAAAATTTATAGACAAAATTGCAATAATTTTAAAATCTGGAGTGTTAGAAGTGGCATAGTGGGAACATGGCGTGCAGGGTGGTGGCCACCCTGGTTTTAAAGCAGTTAGATAGTCAATTTTCAGCATTATTTACTCATTTACTGTTTAATTTTGTGAACCTTTCCTTTTTGCCCCGGCTCTAGCTGCAAATGACGTTAAAACTGTGGAAGGAACAATCATGGCAAGTCAGTCATAAGCTAAGCACTAAAGATCTGAGTGTAAAGAATAGGGTGGCCATGGATCTTCTGCCCTCTGTATGGAGAAGTAGGATTTCTGGGCTACCCTGCCAAGTTGTTTCACTCCTAACCAAGGTGCTTGGGAAGGATGGATCAACTGCCAAAGCTACGGGATGGGGCAGGGAGAGGTCCCACAGTATCCCTTTGCCCAGGGAACCTCTGTTTTGAAAGCAAATTTACACCTTGGAGCTTGTGAAGTGTTTTAGAGCAGGAGTGTGCTTTATTTTTTGAGCAGCAGCAGAGTGCAGGTTTTTCCCAAAGCCTTTGGTGGGGGACAGTAACCTCTGAGCTGCTTAGTGGGTCATTTGCCTGCACCTCAGCTGAGCTCCACATGAGTAGAAACAAAGTCTGTGGGAGAAGCAGGGGGATCTGTTGTTAGACCAACTGCTGCAGTTGGTAAAATGGGCCAAGCCCTCAGGATACACATACTTATCTTCTGGCTAATCTCAGTGCAGCCTCCAATCTTTCTTCTTCTTTTAAAGCACAGTGCAAATACGTCCAGTAAAGGTCTTATCTGAGACTCACAAAGATTGATATGATCTTACTACAGTCTTGACTGTGCCCTGGATCTTAAGAACACCAGGTCTTTTGTTGAGCTGAAAAAAGCATTTTGTGAGAGCACTGGGTTAAATCACATTAAGGTGACTGCCTTTTACTGCCATTAGTATTTTGGGCGTTTAATAAAGGCCCTCCTTAGGGCAGTGTTCTCTCCTAAAATATTCTCATCAGTCTGTGCCTGTTATTGCTAAAATTGTTGGTTGCTCCTTTAGTGCATTCAGAGCTTGCTGACACTGACCTCCGCTCAGCATCGTGGAGGTGTCACAGGTACAGCACTGGGCAAGTCTCCAGTGCAAGGCTGGGTTTTGTGGACCTGGCAGGCATACAGAGCAATTCAGTGAGTTGAGCCTTGCACACAGGGGCAAGAGAATGTGTTTGTCTTGCTTGTCCATCTTCACCCTTCACATATTCTAGCAACAAAAGTGTTAAGCCTATGTTAATGGCATAATTTGCTTTTATGGTAAAGGGTGAGTTTGGGAGATAAACTTTGGGGCTTTGTAGCAATATTCAATAAAGAGTGCTAACAGTCTGGAAGAGAGGCTTAATTTAGTGAAAGATTATATATAATCTTACCTATATGGTAAAAGTCATAATTATTGGTTATTGTTTCTGTTGCAATAACTCTTAGAAGCTTCCTCAGGAAAATGAGTCTTTCAGGTCCTTCACAAACGTGTTTTGACACGGGCTGAAATCTTGGCTCCACAAGGCTTACATAGGAATTTTATCATGAGCTTTAATGAAGCTAGCATTTAATTCCTGGCCTTTTTAAGCTTTGTGCCATGTTTCTACAAAACAGTTCCTTCAGACAGAGCTTTACACTCTGCTGGCCCCCTGTGACTTTGAAGGGCGAAAGGATCAGCCCTTGGTACAGGTGACTGGGTTATAAAGGAGGTTAGCCAGGAAAGGGGAGGGAAATGAGAGTCACATCTGTAGTGCTAAGATACTTCTTCATTTTTATTATACTAGTATTATAGATAAAATAAGTGTCTGTTGTCTCTCCTGTCCTTCTTACTAGCCCATGTAGTGTACCTGATGTCTTACAAGCAGGGTAACAAAATATTGTTGTTATGGGACATGATATGTGTAGGCTTTGCTCCCCTAAATTAAAACAAAACTGCATTTGATCCAAGTGAAGTTACAAACGCTGCAGAGAGAGTTCTTTAAGGCAAGTTACTTCAAATGTACATGATGTCTGTCACTGTGGATCTTCTGAAAAAATGCAGTTATCAGCAGTTCCCTAAATCTCTACAGAAGGACACTATAAACTGAGGGGTGAAAGTTTCCATCCTCTGACTCAGCTGACTGCAGAAAACTTACTGAAGGGATGTCCAAGAACTTATGTCATTAGGGCTTTCTTTGGCATTTGGAGGCACAAGGTTCCTTTCACAGTTTCTAGGACTACAGGGGGCCTGCTGATACATAAATCAATGCAAAGTGGATTTTTACACGAGGAAGCATTACTAGATGACATTTGTGAGGAGTTTTCAATTGCAGGCACCCCGATTTCCTTAATTCTCTGGTTACTTGCTGAATGCAGAAAGATTAAGCATGTCTGAGTGCTGCTGAAATTTGAGGACTTTTACATGTCCTAAATATCTTTACATGTTTTTTATCATTATATTTTTAGTGGTTATAGCAGCTTTGTACCATTGTATTAATTTAGAAACCCAAATAATGTGATACCGTTAGCTAAAGGAGTTAGCTGGATTTCCTTGAGATCTGACCAGCTGCTTGCTAAATTGTGTGTCTTTCTAGTATTTCTCAGTGTGCGTATTGTGGGTGGTGGGATAAACGTGGTGCTCAGGGGGACGCTTGAGTGCTGCTGAGCGCTTGCCGCAAGAGGTCACTGCAAGAGCTGTTGCATTCCCAGGTTCATCTTAAAATCTGAGAAGAGAAAAATTGAATTTCTGATTTATTTTCTTTTTAAAGTAAATATCCAGGGTTTTTTTATTGCTATTGGAAGGAGTATACAGCCAAAGAATAATGTGAGGAAGTGAGCTGTGGAAATGCATTTAATAAGTAGGTTTAACAGGGTACTGTTTGGTGGTTGACTGGGATTTCAAGTTATTCTCCTGGAAAGCTAAGTGAAGAGATTTTTGTGGTTTGATAAAACGAAATAATAGAAGAAAATTTTGGAGTTAGCACTTTAATTGCCTACTGTTCAGGAAAAGAAATCTGATTCTTGTTTAATCAGCACACTCAACGACTGGTTATTTTAAATGCTGCGCCCTGGGTAACCCAAATAGCCAGGGCCCAATCCGGCATGTGTCAGTGGAAGTCTAACTGCTGTGAACAGCCCCTTTGGAGACTGGTTCGAAGCAGTACCTCAATACCCGGTTGGGATCTGATCTGTTGATAATTTTGCTTCAACATCTTGCACAGAGTGCGGAGCATGGGAGAGGCAGACAAATCTCTGACAAAACAGGGGTTTGTGAGATACAGCCAAGCTCTGTGAAACTGCAGCCAGGACTAGCTTCTTGCTGAGTGTTTGCAAGAGGAGCCCCAATGTCCTAACAAATACTGCTACTGCAATTTTCTCACCTGGGAATGTGAAGCAAACACTCTTATTTGTAAAAAGCTAGAAATCTGATTTTTGGTTGCTTCGTGAGGATACCTGTGCATCTGGAGTGACAGCTACAGAGTTCTCCAGTTAAAATTTAGTCTCACTACATCTATGTTTTATTCTGCATAATTTTAACAGGGAACAGATTCAGAGGTGAACTTTAGATGGTAACTGGGATATATGAGGATTAGTTTAACTCTAGGACAAATGAATGTGTGTGGGAGAAACTGTAATCAGAATTGTATGAAATGTCATTTTGCAGGCATCTCACAGGGATGCTCTCTTGTCCTTATCGACTCAAAACTCTTCTTGTGGTCAATGATGTGCCACAATAAAGGCAGGACACTGTGCTGTCGGTGGTCTTTCATATTCAGGATAATGAAAGTATTTTTTTAAGTTGTTAGGAAGCAAATTTCAGGCAGATTCTAATCTTTCCTCTTGAGCTCACTTGCTAAATTGCTGAAAGCTGCTGTGTTCCCAGCTAAGTGATTTACCCATGGATTTAATGTTTCAGCCAATGTTGGATTATTTATCTTTTTTATTTAAAGTATATTTATTTGGGGCAGGAAATAGATCGTTTTAGCATAGTTGGCACAGTAGCACCTTGCGCTGGGTTTAGTCCTCTTTGCATTTTCATAATATGAATATTAAGTAAAAACAACACTGGTACAGAAAGGTGATGTAAAGAGTTAATCCTTTAAGAATTTTTTTTTCAGACAAGCAGCACAATGTGCTGAATAAATTGGATGACACTGATGTTTTGCATGCTTTAAAGACACTGGGGAAATAATAGCTTTGTTAGAAAACAGTAGTGTGGCTTTATAGTGAAGAGTACAAAGTGCTGGTTGAGGTTGCTCCTTTAAGCACAACATTTTGTCTGCAGCCAGCCATGGAGCTGGAGGGATGCTGTTGCCCATTGAGGCTAATTTCAGAGGGCAGTGCCCTCCTAAAGGGTTTAGGATTTTCTGTTGTATTCTGGGGAGATGTAGTATGTCTTGAGTATGTGGTTGGAGTCACTGTGAACACCAGTAAAAGTATGTATTATCAGGGCAGAGACTTGCTCAGGAGGGCTAAAATAAAAAGAATGAGAACATTTTGTGGGACCTCCCTCCCCAATACACACATATAGAAAAGCCCAATGAGTTTTTCAAGGTGGTTTAAACAAGACTGCAGCAATATGCTGACCCTGTGCAGTACCAAGGAGAGTAAGCCGACAGCAGTTTACGTGGCTTGGGGCTTTAATAAAGCAGCATTAGCAAAAAAGGCAAATTCCAGATGTTTCACAGACCTGGCTGCATTTGTTCTGCAGTGTAATGGTGGGAATTCTGAATGACAGCTTTGTGTCAAGTTGCTTGAGTTAGGAGTTTATTCGGAGATGGAAACACTTCTCTTTTTTATTATTACAATAATTGTTATTACTTGTATTCTGCTGCTTGTTTTTTTTTTAAACTCTTTTCCATGGGGACTTTTCTGAAAAGATCTGTTACCTGTCTTCTTGGGGTGAGATGGAATTCAAAACAGTGATTTAAACAATTTTTGTTACAAGTGGTACCCAAGCTTTCCGGAGAAAAGATGATTAGAGACAATGTTTCTCACTTGGCTAAGCATATATCCTGGACTGATTTAGCTGTTCTTGCTCTCCTGTGATTATATAAGATGATTTTTACGCTTCTTTGGGCATTCTGTTGGTTAAAAATGTTGCTTGCACCCTGTGGTCTTTTTTTTTTTCTTTAAACAAAGCAAGGTTTGGCACTGTGTTAAGTATTAGCTACTGCAAGACAGAGTAAGATTAAAGGCTTGCTGTTCTACAGCATAGGCTGCCTTTATACAAAAAATCTTTTTACAAAGTAAAAGTGCAACAACAGCAAATACAGTGGCTTTAACAATTGTTTTCCTCAACTGTGTTTTCCAACCTGAAATTTTGCTAACTGTATGCCTCTAGTAATTCCTTCTCATCAGTATTAAACCTTATAAATAGCTGTTTTAACTAATAAAAAGCCTGCTGACTTCCTAAGAAGAATCTAGCAACTCTGAGACAGGTGAGTCTGCTGGCTGAACCCTGCTTCCCCATGCTCTTATAGACAGACCCTGCTGTTTAGATGCATTTAGTCAAAGAACTCTAGACAACATAAAAATTTGTGATTTGGGGTCTCTACAATATATCAGAAAGAGGAATGAATGGAGAAAATGATAGGTAGAGGCAATCTAAGCAAGGATGAATGCATTACCAGACATTTCAGGCTAATCATCATGCAAGTTCAAAACTAGCTGCCTGTTGATGTTTTAGAATATAAGATATTAATTGCCACATGATAGTGGCTGAATTCAGTATTTTCCAGTTACTGGTAGCTAAATTCTTTTAAGAAATACTTAAACTTCAGAATAGCTCCAATATAATATATTCTTTTAAAAAAATGATTTGTGGAATATAGCTTTTGTATATCAAATCCAACTAGAATACAGCTGTGGACATCCCAGGCCAGTGTTCTTCCTATGCTTATCACTCTGCAGATTCCATACTTTTTTTGGCTTTCTCCTGAAGAAGGCATGAAACTCTATTCATATCTGTTGAAGACCAGGGCAGGCAGGGTGAGCTTGCCTGTCCTGTGAAGGGGGTCTGAGCCTGGGTCTGTCTTGCAGCAGATATCTGCTCTGGGTGGAGTATCCTTGGCATGTGGTATTGCTCATGCCCATGCTTTAGAAAAGACTGTGTAAAGGTCCTTTGGCTCACTACAAATCTGGTATCTCAAATCTCACTCATATCTGGTATGAACTAACCGATGTGGGGGTTGGGTTATCAGGAGAAGGGGAGGATGAGGAGTGAACTTGGGATTTGATGATGGAGGTGCACTCAGTGCTTGCCTGCAGCAATGCCTGTGAGGCATGTCCTTGGGCTGCCGTTGGGTGAATAGCCATGGTGTTGGTGTGTTTCCTCCCTGTTACATTCAGCGAGTCTCAATGTGTCGCAGGAAGGAGCAAGTCCGTAGACAGCCTGTAAGCAGGTCTGTAGCACACTTGTCTTTAGGTATATCTGGGCTGCTTGAATGAAGACTTGGCTTCTACTAAGAGGTTACTATGGGGCTTCACCACAGAGTCATCACAGCAGTGCTCAGGGGGACATCTGTGTACCTTTGGCTGTGGATCCTTGCTTTGGAGCTACTGGCAAAGGAAGAACATGCAGCCAGTTGTGTTTGGAAGGGAACAGCCTCTGATGTTAAGCTGCCCTATGACAACCAGAGATGGAGACAAAATGTCTTTTTTTTTCCAATCCTTTTCTCTTACATGAGGTTTAAGCAGCCAGCTGTGAATTGAACAGAGTGGAATTTGATGTAGTCAGACTGATGGAAGTTCTAACCCAAGACACAACTGTGATTGACCTTTCTTAGTGAGAAAACCATGTAACTGAGTTGTAGAAATGTGGAAGTCAGGCATGCAGATGGATTTAGCCCAGGATTGTATATCAGGACTGAACCTCCAGGGAAGCAACTGCAGAAATGGACTTTCATGAGTAGCTAGTGGTGATGAAACAATATAAACAGGTTTCTTCTCCAAGCATGTAAAACTGCTAGAAACCCTGAAGTGGTATTGTCTACTACAGAGTCTCTGTTGTTTGTCAAGGTTAGGCCCAAAATGGAGACATGTTAGAGAATATGCAAGGAGTCACAGCAGAGGATTCAAAGCAAAAATTCCTCTATGTCCCTTTGCACTTGGCTAAAAAAAGAGGTTTTCTCAAAGTGTCCTGTCACCCAGTACGTAGTTTGGTTGTTTAAAACTGGATGTGGTCTGGCTAATGTAGAGTTAAATCTGCCTGGGGTTTTGATATGGGTAAATTGTAGAAATAGGGGAGAATTGATGTGTTGTGGTTGGAGAAAATAATATGACTTTTGAAAAATGTATGGTAGGCATGGAGTCCTGTGAATGCTGGGACTTTGGCACACAATAAAACTCAAGGTTCAGGTGCTGACTCGTTCTTCCTTAAATTTTATCAAGCTGCTCACTGAGAAGTGGCATTAATGAAACATGGATTCCTATGGCTTTGTGCCCACAGTTACATTCATTTCTCTCTAGCAAGATGCAAACATTCATTCAAGATTTTTCTTCGGCTGGAATAGGACACACACATACTTATTCACGTGCTGAGTAGGGATGGATAAGCCTTACTTGCTTAGGAGACAAGGGTAAAAATGTCAGTGAAGCAAATAAAAATTCATGGGGACAAAAGAAAACATCTTCTAAGATCTCATCAGATTTCTAGTACATGTACTATATATATATCTGATCTAACCTTACAAATATCATAGTTACTTCTAGTGTTAATTTTTTTTCATTTTTTTAAATCAATAGTTTGGCTTTACATTTTGTTCTCTCCCAAGTTTCTGATGGATTTGATCAGTTTAGTGAATGCATGCCTTATCAAGTATTTTGAGACCCTCAGATGTAATAGAAGATAACCTTTAAATGCGTTATGTTGTCTTGTTGGTTGCTGGCTGAGACAGATTGTCCTCTGTGTACTTTGTGTCCTGAAAGAGTTATGTGGTGGGAATACACAATCAAGATTATGTCTGTTGGTTGGGGAGGCTTCAAAGCAGGGTTATTTGCTTTTGGACTGTGGTTCTCTGGGGAGCACCTAGATGTGCCCAGCATCCACGAGTGAGTTTGGTATTGCAGCTACTCATTGCCCAGGTTGTGCAAATTATATTGGAATATGTATGCAAAACTTTGGTGAGAGATAATCCTGTAAAGAAATCTGTTTTCAAATCTAACCAGACGACAGTTCTGGTGTCCTCAGCTTAAAAAGGACATGGAAATGTTGGAACAAGTCCAGAGGAGGGCCACAAGGAAGATCAGGGCACTGGAACACCTCCTGTGTGAAGATAGGATGAGGGAGTTGGGTCTGTTCAGCCTGGAGAAGAGAAGACTGCATGGAGACCTCATAGCAGCCTTCAAATATCTGAAGGGGGCCTATAGGGATGTTGGAGAGGGTCTCTTCATGAGGGACTATAGCAACAGGACAAGGGGTAATGGGTTCAAACTTAAACAGGAGAAGTCTAGATTGGCTATGAGGAAGAAATTCTTTG
>JASSUY010009846.1:0-26579 GCA_032466535.1 Forpus xanthops | reverse complement strand
GGCCCCGCCGCTCCCCTCTGCCCGCCCCGCAGCTCCCCCTGCCGCCCGCAGCGCCCGCTCCGCTCCCCGGGCCGGGCCGCCGTGGCGGTTGCCGCTGCTCCCGTGCAGTGCCGGGCACCCCCGCTCAAGTCGTCCTCGGTGGGGCCGAGACGGGCTCCTTGTGCCCCTCCGCAGCCGTCTCCGAGGGTTCGAGCGAGGGGAGCGGAGCGGGTTAACGGGGAGCGGGGCAGCTCCTCCTCGCCGGCGGGCACCGTGTTGGGCGGCGGGGCGGGGCAGGGCGGGCGGTGTGGGGCACGGGGCGAGGCGGCCGTGGGAGCTACGGAGCGGGGTGGCAGCGCTTTGGGCGGCTCGATTTGTCGGGTGTCGGATGGAGCGTGATTTGCAGGCGCGGATGTACTCCGCTCCTGAAGTTTTATGACCGTAAAGGACAGGTCTAAAAGGCACCGGGTCGGAGGCGGGAAGGTGGGAGGGTGGTGTCTTTTTTGCGGTGTCGGAACAGCAGGGCACGCGGGACGCGGGGGGTCGGAAAAAGGAAACGATCGGCCTTCTAGCGAAGGGAAAGCTTTTCTGGAGGGACGTTTTGTGGAGCTCTCCTGGGGAGGCCGGTTAATAGAGTTCCCGATTGATTTCACAGCACAGTGAAAGCAGGTCTTAGCTCGCTGAGGCTGCAGCAAACATGATCCTTTGATCCCGGTCATAGTCGGCTTCCAAGGAAGCCGGCATTGAAACCTGCAGTTTTAGCTTAATAAAGTCGGGATCGCATACTCGGTATCTGAACTAATTAGGCATCCTGCTTCTTAATGCTATTTTTAAAATTACCCTTTGATAGGAGGCATTTGCATACATTCAGGAGATGTCATTCCCACTCGTAAGATTGAAGCTGCTGAAGCATATTCCCACTCAAAGCACGGAAACAATAAATTAAGCGTTCACACCTATGACATTTCTTGTCTGTAAAAATGAGCCCGCGATATTCACAATTCTCTTTCACACCACCACCCACTGCCTTCCCCCCCAACACTTCTAATTCAACAATACTGTCACCTTCTATGCAAACATCAGAGGTCTGAAAACCATGCCTGAAATGACAGAAGAGTTTAAATTTTGAAGTGAAAATTGTCTTGGCACTATTACTTACGAGAGTATGAGAAATAGCGCTCACATGCACAAAAATGGGCATAGCACTGCCTTGAAGAATTCCCACACCTCCAGGTCTTCCAAGCTGCTCTCAACGCAAGGAAACCCTCAGCTCTCACATCCGACAACCCTGTGTGTTTAAAAAGATGCCATTCTTTAGGGAGAGCGTGAAAGATGCTTTCAGTTTATTGATGCAATCTAAGGAAACGTATATAAATAATGATAATCAGTAAAAAAAATATTTGGCTCTGAAAGAAAATTGATGCGGATTTTCAGAAGATATGTTATTCATTAGTAACAGATTTCTGCTAACATTGCCTTAACTGTAGTGCTCATATTTGATGTGAACTGCATTTAGGAAAGCTTGGTATGTTAGGTAGATACTTGCTAAAATATTAATAACCAAAAAACTAAATTTATTCTAAAAGTTGAGGTTTGAAGCCCTATATAATCCATTTGCAGGATTATTGTTACACGAAAAATTCAGCTTAACCCCCCCCCCACCCCCCGCAAAGACACTGAAAGAAAACAATTTGTCATTTTAGGGTTACAAACATTAGCTTCCTTGCAGATTCACATGGTCACAACAATTAACACTTCTCATGTTCAGAATTTTATCTGCAACATGGCTCCTGCTTTATAGAATGACCGTATGGGACAGACATTTCAGAGTGGTTACAGACTTTGATTATGAACATTTAGGGACTCTAAATTATGAGAAACCATCATGACTATCAGTGACACTACTAACACAGAAGTATTGCTAACTGCTTGTGACCTTACAGAAAGTGTGTATGGATAAACAAGTAGCCTACAATGGCGCTTAGGTATCATCTGGTGGAGTAATGAGAAATAGAAATGCTGTTGGCAAAATGCCTGGAAGAGTTCGCAGTGCAAGAGTTCTGGAAAAAGAGGTTAAACTCTTCCTACTTAGTAAACCATCATATTTAAGCCCTCAACCACTATGTATATTTGCATGATCAAGGCCTGTTTTGGTATTTTTCAGCATTTCAGAACAGTTTATACCCATTTGTCTTGATGCAGAGCATTCCTGAAAGTGGTGGGGAGTCCCCAGACTCCCAGAGGTAGAACAGAATGTGCCTGGCTGCACCTATACCTGTAGGAGCTGGGGTGCTGCTGAAGCCAGGAGGTTAATCCTGCTCCCAGTCAGAAGAAAATTTTACTTACAACTTGAAGTGTACAAACTTGAAAGTAGTTTCCTTGAGTTATGTCAGTTTAATAAGTGTGTATTGGAGAGCTCTGGTGAACCAGTGTTTGGCTTGTTCTTTACATAGACTCATGGAATCATAGAATGGTTTGGATTGGAAAGGGCCCTAAAGATCGTCTAGTTCCAACCCCATGGGCCAGGGACACCTTCTACTAGACCAGGTTGCTCAAAGTCCCATCCAGCCTGGCCTTGAACACTTCCAGGGATAGGTATCCACATACTTTAGTATGATGGAAATGTATTACGTTTTTATTATGCAAGTAGGAAAATGGTTTTTTTGTAAAATTTCTTGAGCAGATATCCCTGAAAAGAACAGTAAATGACATCAATGAGCATGGGTAATAGGCACAAAATTGCTTCATTTTACAGGCTCTTGTTTTCTAGAGGAAATTTTGTAGACAAGTGAAACTGTATTTTCCCCTGGCAGTTAACAGTATTGTCTTGCCCAAACTGTTGATATCAATTAATTGATCTTCATATCATTGAAGTTGATTTGATCTTTAGAAACATTGAACTTGCTTTATTATTTGAGTATAAATAAGTCTGTTTTCTCATTTCAGTAGATATAAGCATGCATATTTTAAATACGTATTTTGGCTAAGAGAGGTTGAGGATTTTGCTTTAAATAATTGATTGGTTTTCTCAAGGTATTTGTATTGCTTCAGAGTGATAAGGAAAGTAAGTTATAGTCACCTGATTGTAATAAGTGCTTTTCCTGTTGCATGTAGAAATCTGTGGACTGGAACAGCAGTTAGTTAATGACAGTTTCTTTGCTGCTCAGCAGTATCTGAATAGGTGTCTGTGATTAATGTACAGTTCATATTAAATACAAGATGCCAACTTCCAAACAGTCCCATTACATGGAGCTGTGACCTCAGCCCTATATAGGTTCAGAGCATTCCAATGATTTCCATCACTACTTCAAACAGAAATTTATTTGAAATAGCAAAGTTTACTATTTCAAGAAATTATGTGGCGATATAAGGGCATTATTACAAGCCCTGCTTGAAACTGATGCCTTAATGAGAATTAGGAATTTGTCTTGAAAATGAGATCCTGTGAATTAGATCATACACTCAGAATTCTGACAAT
Source organism: Forpus xanthops (assembly GCA_032466535.1). Taxonomy (NCBI): domain Eukaryota; kingdom Metazoa; phylum Chordata; class Aves; order Psittaciformes; family Psittacidae; genus Forpus; species Forpus xanthops. Next base: position 23,122 of record JASSUY010009846.1, on the reverse strand, counting down.
TTTAAATTCTCTTGGCTTTTCTGATAATGGGGAAGTTAGCCCTTTGCTAGTTCAACTTTAGGTCTTGTTATTGCTTTGATTTGTTAAGACATTGATAATTTCGGTTTTGGTTGGGAAGGTGTCTTTCATGTCTGTCATATAGTAAAGACAAACAAATGTACTGACATGGGATACGTATAAAACCAAATCCTACACACAGGTGGTTCCATTGAAGACAGGATAATCCATTTATATAGCACATGAGCATGTTCTGATATAGGTGGTGCTAGCCAGTCTTATTTCAGAGTGTAAGCAGGGTTGCATTTAGCACTTCACATGGTGAGGATGCTCCCCTTTCTATCCGTTATTTCAACTGCTTACTGCTTACTGTCTTCTATGCAGCAGCTCTTCATACTTCCTAAGTTCCAACACAGGACTGCTTTTACGGGATCTTGATAGTTAATACTTTTTTAGTCATTTCTCTGTGCAGCACCTCTACATACTTCCTAAGTTCCAATGCAAGACTGCTTTTATGGAATCTTGACAGTTAATAGTTTTTAGCCATTTTTTTAGGCATTCAAAACCTGTCTGTTATACAAACAAAAACAGTTGTGATGAGCTCATGAGAAAGCTTTTTTTTAACAGCCATTTTTAGTACAGAAAGGCTATGTTCCTCACAGGGTTTATGTCTTCAGTACCCGTTTTATGAAACTGTAAGCCCAACTACATATAAAAATCCTAACTAATACTAGTTTTGGCATGATTAATAATCTTAAGTATGAAAAGCTATATATACATGTAGGAATGTAAAATGAAGATCTTATTCTAGTAGAAGATAGTGCCACCACTTTAATGCCTCCATTGTACAAGCACTGTATAAACCTAACTGAGATGACTGGAACTTCACCAGCTTCTCCATAGATTGCCTGAGTGAGATTTACTTATCTTACACTATGGAATGAATTTCAGTTTTCTTCAGTGATTGCCCAGTTTTTCAACTTAGTTTATTTCCACTGACATACATCATCCTGAACATTGTATTAATTAGAAAAAAACTCAATTCTAATAAAGTGCAAATATCTGATGCCAAATTTATATATTTTCTCATGATACACAGAGCAAAATTCTCACCTGCAATTAGTTTTGCTGAATAGAAAAGGATTATTTCTATAACTAATGATTGCAGAAATTGGTCTTAACGATGTTTTTGTTTGGATTTATTGTTGCAGGCTGCTTTGCAGGAATTACATGCATTTTTATGCATGTTGATGTACATGTGAAAGAAAAAGTTATGTGCATTTGTAGTGTGGTGCTACTGAACATGAGGTCGGATTACTCAACAGATGAAGAATTATAATTGCTTTAATTGTAAAGTTATTGCCATATGCAATAAGAGAAAGGCAGAATCTTGTATTGATGACATGTTCCAGGTGTATTATATTATTTTATCTGAAATGCTGTTTCCATTAAGAAAAATATAATTGAGGAAATGTTAATGTACAAAAATACTCAGAAGCCGGAATAATGCTTAGTTAATGACAGTCCATTTTGGTCAGCCCCAAAATGCCATATGGTGTCCCTACTTGGATATGTTGCATGGAGATCTTTTTATAAAGACAATTTTATATAATCTGGGTGGAATTTATTCCTTAGCTAAAGGAAAACACAGATGTTCAAGTGTATGAAATTGCAAGGGAGGTGTTGCGGAGATGTGGAGACAAATAACTCCAGGACTTTTTTTATGCTAAGTGTTAGTTCTGGTTACCTAACTTTGTACCTATTTATGGTTTTACGTGACACACATCATTATAGTGTTTTAAGATCTACAAACCAAACTACACTTGGGGCAAAATATAAATTAAATAATTTTAGAAATACAGCTGAGTATCTTAGAGTCTGGAAGAGCAACATGGTTCAAGTATATGAGTTTGGTGTGGGCCTTGATTTGAAATATGTCTTATTTCAGGAGGCCCAGAGGTCAGAGATACCTACAGTTCATCAGATTGGACAGAAGCCTGCCATTTTCAGTATTTCTGCCTCTATGCGAAGTTTTTCTCTTCAACTTGTGCCACAGAACAGCTCTGTTGTTGGTATTGTAGAGCAGAAGGCAAGATCTGACTCTCCATGAAACTGTATGACCAAGTCTTACGTAGGCTTTAACTTTCTTTGGAGGCAGGTCTGGTATATCTAGAGCAGAACAAGTACCAGATGTTTTTTCACCAAGCAGATCCTGAAGCCTTTGTTCTTGTTAAAGGAAACAATTGATTTGGGCTAGAGTGGAGACTGAATTGAAGTTTATTCTGCCAGGCAGATTAACTTGGGAAACTGTTGTTAAACTGTATGAGAAATGCTGCTCTTTCTGTTTCCTGTTCTTTTTGTGGGTTCTTCGCTTAAGCTGTCTGGGGGCTGGGCTAAAGATTTGCTCCCATGCTCAAAAGATGGGATATGCATTTGAGGAATAAGACTAAGATCAAGAGATGTGGGATTCTTTTTTTTTTTTTTCATAAAACAGTAATTACTTAAGTTTGTTGGTTTTGTTCCTTTGTCTTGATATTAAAGAATAAGAAAAATTACCTGAAACCCAGTCACCTTCCTGCTAAACAGCATCTGAAATTATCAGCTCCAAAAGTTTGGATTAGCTATTTACTCTATCCACTTAAAAAGCAGCACTTGAAATTTTTAATCACGTGACCATTATTTTTTAATTAAAAAAAATATTAAAAATATATTTTTCTATAAATTTTGTGTCTATATTTGTATATGCACACATGCTCATGCACACCCAAGTTATGTAAAATAGTACAAACTGTATAAATTGTTATAAATGGATTTATAAAACTCAGGCTATTTTCAAACTTGCTGTTCAGATACCTTGTAAGAACTGAGTGTTCATGTTCAAAGTGCATCATGGAAGGTTGTAATTCTAGCATTACTGAAGAACAGTCTAGGTTTTATTAAATGCTTTTGTCAGAGTAAAAGCTTTACAGAGGAGTTTCAATTTTATCCACAAGTATACTTGTAAACATTCTGGGTTGTATGCACCTGCAGCTTAGGTTCTATGAGTGCTTTGCTTAGTATTGGAGAAATACTGTTAGAGCAGAACCTACAAGTTCTTTTCTTCCCTTGTAACTTTGCACATATTGCATTGTTTCCTCAGATGTATTTGCACGCTAGACTGGTTCATTGTATTGTAGTTTAGGTGTATATACATACATATGAATGTATGTATCTTTTTATTAAACTAGAAATACAGAGCAGTCAGGGTGTACTTGCGACACTGAAGCATGGATTGCTCTTGTGCACAGTGGCCACCCTTTCAATAATAAAGAGGAGCTTGAGGCCCTTTTACACCTGACACACTAAGTAGAGTGAGAGACAGTGACACACTTATGCAAATTTTATGTGATGCTAATTTCTCAAATAATATGATAGATGATGGACAGCAGTAGTATTGAGTTGAGGCCTTATTGTGAATTATTCCCTCAGCAAGGTGTGAGACCTTGTTTGAGAGACAGCACTGTGCATCAACACAGAGGAGCTGCTTTCCTGCCTGATCAAGGACAGTGGGATGACCTCTCAGCTGAACCACATTCTACTGCACAGCAAACTAAAGAGGATTTCTGAGGCTGTGTTTCAAGGAGACCACGTGTATTTGGTGGTGGGATTTGTGTAATCACATAAGAACAGTGTAGTACAAAGGGTACATAACTTGGCATCCTGTCTCTAAGCTTATTGCAAAGAAATAACTCCTTTTAAGAAACTTAGACTATGTTGGCATATGCATGTGTTCACAGATGTGTAAATACCTGAGAGAAAATCCTACATTAGACTTTCAGGTTTTGGAGAATTTTTAAAATACTGATTACAGAAACAGAACTTTCGATCAAAGAATTCCTGAATTTCTAATTAAAGATACAAGGGCAGTGCCTGAGCTGCAGGTTTTTGTCAGTTGAAATTTCTTTGAATTTTCTGCTGCTGAAAGAGTGTTTCATAATAAGATGTCCTTTCAGGCGACAGTAATAATACATTAGTAATACTTAGCTAGCAGTAATTTGGGGTTTTAATGTATTGAAGGTGGTAGATATAAATATAATGTAGTCATAGATAGTTGTGTATATGGAATACAAAGAAATCTGGCAGTTTTTAATATAGGCAGTGCTGTTCAAGACAACTGCTTTATCCCTTTACTGGAATTTTAATTACAGAAAGATAATAATAGATGGAATTAGAAAAACAAATTTAATCATAGTTTTGCAAGTGCAGCTCTAAAGTAACTCCACTGGCCTGATGCTACTTTACTAATTTAGATGTTGTATTATAGAGAGGCTTTTACTTACAAAATCTTTAGTCAAAAGGAGAATAGCATAAAATCATAGGTAGTTAAAGACAAGGAGTGTAACAAGGTAAAGAGACCCCAGAGTCAGTGCAGAGTGGCATGTGCAGGCTTCTGTGTTGGTCAAGATGTACCACATGCACCTCTTGTACGCCACCCCATCACTACCATAATTACTTGCCTGCCTCTGCCTTTGACCTGGCCTTAAGCTTCCATATAAGCATCTGCTATTGCCCATTGTTGAAGACAAGACAGTATGCTGGACAGACTTTATGCCTGAGCAGCTACAGTCACTCTCGTACAGGATCTGGATGCAGAGAAAAAAAAGTCACCTCTACAAACTAGATTTATCAGGATGTCCAAAATGCACTTGATGCCAGAAACTGGAAAGGCTAGCAAATGGCAGGACTTCCATACTGGACTTAATTCAGAGATGTTCTAAGTATCAGTCATTGGGACTGATCAATTAGCTGAACAGATGAGGTTTCAAACTATCAGAGCCTGACAAATACTCTTGTACAACCTACTCCTAGTGTTTGCTTGAGGGGGCACAGCTACGGTCTCCAGTATAGTAACTTGCCTCTGTGGTATGAGTAAACACTCAAAAATGTTTATTAATAAGAGTTCTTTTGCCATCTGGCCCATGCCTTACAGATCTCCAGCTTTGTCCTCCAACATTTTGTTACCAGAGTCAGGTGTTGAGACATACAGTTATTATAGCATGTGTATGAAACATAGCAGTGTCATTTGTAAAATTATTATTTAGAGTCTTTCTTTTGTAACATTTTACCAAACACTAAGATTAAATGAGCATTAATGACTAAGAGCTGTACCTGGACAGCTTCAGTTTCAGAGAGTTCCCCTACTGTAGTCTTTGCTATTGGCGGGCATTTCTGAAGCCTAGGCCTTTTAATGCTGTATAATTAAACAGCATTTGCATTTCTTAGAAGCTACAGAACTTGATAAAAGTACAAAATATCCATTCAGAAACATATAGAATTTTAAAGTTAAAAATCATTGGCAAGTTAAATGACTTTTGCAAACCCTCCAGAGACCTCTTTTAGCATAGTAGTTTCGATGTACATTATCTGTTAATTGGTATTGTTTATTTTTGTTGTACAGGGCTGATGCAATGCAATTGACCATGCAGTGTAGGAAAAAATGACTGGCACTCCAGAGTATATGTAACAGAAGTCCTGATACTGCCTGAGCTTACACTCAATGTTTATTCACAGACTATCTCACTGACCAGATTTTATTAGATTAAGGTTATTTTTAAATGATTGAGAACCATTGAGTAACCATGTGGGTTTAATACTTTTAGATGAGAGTTGTCTGTATTTGCAGAGTTGTGCACGTCAGCTCTTCCAAGTAAGATTAATGAGAATCAAATGCAGTAAGATCGGAATTAGTGAGTTAGAGCAAAAGATCTCAGTACTCCTCCTCTGACCTTGGCAGTTTCATATGTGTGATGACAGAATAAGAGATTACAACAGAGGAAGAATGATAATGATATATGTATTTAATAATCTATGAGGTCCTTTGCTTCCATGAATTAGTGTAGTTGCTTTACTAGTTTGTCAATAGTCTTTGTACTGTAACAACCTCTCTAGGTCCTGTGATAGATTATTGCCCAGTGAAATGCCTAATCCTGTTGACTTCAGTAGGAATTTCATATGAACATGACCATGTGTATTCAGCCAAAGAAAAGATCTCAAAAAAAACAGAAGTGGAAATATCTGTGGAGTAGCAGTAACTAAAAGCAGATCTACCTAAAAGAGTAACTTTATCCAAAACCATCATCATAATGATCAATTTTTGTCGCTATATAGAAAGAGAGGTTGACTGGAAAGATCTAGTCATCTGAATGTCCTTATTTCTATGGGGTTATTAAAACTGAGCCATACTAAGAAATAAAGACATTACAGTATTCAGTAATCTAAGGAGCCTAAGGTATGAAGTCTAATCTAAAAGAGTCCAGTGTGTCATACAGGACTCTAATCTGAGGTTTATGTTATTACCAAAAAGTTTCCACACCTAATTATGCCAGCATCTAGAGAATCTTCCTTTACTGTCACAACCATAACATAAATCATGTATGACTGCTTGATAAGTAATTTTTTTCAAAAGGAAGGACTTAATCTTTTTTTTTCTTTTCATTTCTACTGATGTTTAATGAAGGCCTCACAAATTCTAGGAAAGACATCAAAAGAAAAATATTTTCTTACATGATAATAGTCCTGGTGGCTGGATTCACAATCTGTACTGTTCTATCAAGAAAGAGTAATTGGTTCTGAAGAAAATGCCTTTTTTTCTCCATCATCTTCCACCCTATAGTACTCCTGAAAGCTCAGACACTGAGAGGAGTGAGCACTATGTCTTGATTCTGTTTTCCTGTGGTTACTGAAAAACACTAGGAAAATGATAAAATCATATTATTGTTTGATAATGGCCATGATTTACTTACATACTTATTGTATTACATTTAACTGTGATCAGGAATTATGCAATGCTTTTGAAGCAAGTTATTGAAACATTCCTGTTTACATGATCCCTAATTTGATGTATCAAGACACTAGCAAAGTTCATATGATGATTTACTTTGAAAAGCAGGTAGTTTACAAGATGGGGTTATAAAGAATTAACCAATCTGTGGTTAGCAAAAGGAGTGTCATTGAGTTAAATGGTGTACAATTTAAATCACAGCCACAAATTTATGTGGCTGCAACAGAGTGCTAAGGGTCCTCAGGCAGTTATTTCATTAATCAGTTATTTATATTAGTGCAAATCCAAATTCAACCAGAAGGCTGGAAGGGATTTATATTAGTGCAAATCACAGACCAGAAGGCTGGAAGGGACTTCTTCGAGGCCTCTGGATCTGTCCTCCTTTCTGGAGCAGGATCAAACATACACGCGCCACTCCTGACAGAAGATTGTCTAGCTGTTGATGAGCTGTGTCCAAACCAGTTAAGAAAATACACAGAAAAGCAGACTGTACAGCATACTGCTAGGGCTTACAGCAACATACACAGTCACAAAATAAGTTCATTCATCAATAAAAATTACCAAAGACAAAAAATTCCCTGAAAATTTCCTTGCTTAGAATGAATTTCACTGACTTTCACTAATGTATGTCATTATTCATAAATGTCTCAAATCCTATTAATGCTTCTTCATCCTTTTACTATGACAGGAAACTGATATATCCATCCATGCAAAACACAGATAACGTAAAGCAGTAAACTCCTATAAAGGATATTTACCATGGATATTCGTCCTGCAATGGCCTATGTGTTTCAGGTGAAGCTTTCCTGCAAATTAAGCATTTATGAAGTGTCTAATAGCTCATGTTACAGCTTTTCCTTTGGGGCTTTATTTATGACTAGGAGGAGTAATCCCAGGAGGGAAATCATGTAAATATTACAGGATTTCTCTTACTTATCTACTAATTTACTCTCATGTAGAGTATTCATTATATTTCAGATTAATATCATTTGGTCAGATTTGTTTAATGTCAGTCAATGAATTAAAAATATTTTTCAAAAGAGAACAGAAGACATGTAGAAGACACAGATGATCATTCATTCCTCCTTTCTTTAGAAAACAGTTAAATGCAAATGATATCCTTACACTCCACCTGTTTTAATTCTGAATGTATTATTTTATACTTTCTGTAATCAACCATAGAATCGTAGAACCAGCTAGGTCGGGAAAGACCTTTAAGATCATCCAACCATTAACCCAGGACTACCAAGGCCACCACTAAATCATATCACTGAAGGCCTCAGCTACGCAGTTTTTTGAACATTTCCAGGAACAGTGACTTCATCACTTCCCTGGGCAGCCTGTTCCAACACCTGACTACTCTCTCTGTGAAGAAATTTTTCCTAATATCCAATCTAATCCTCCCCTGGTGCAGTTTGAGGCTGTTACCTCTTGTCCTGTCACTTGTGACTTGGGAAAAGAGTCTGACCTCCACCTCACTACAGCCTCCTTTCAGGTAGTTGTCCAGAGCAGTAGGGTTCCCCCTGAGCCTTCTCTTCTCCAGACTAAACAATCAAACCATGTAAATAAACAACTGAAAAACCAAACCACTTAACAATCAAATCATATATAATAACTAAAAAACTAAAACAAGTATAATACTATATATTAAGCAATTCCATTGCTGGTGTATTGCTCCAGTGTTAATACCACAGTCATCTCCTCACAGTCATTATGCAAATTGAAAATTCTTTCAAAAAAAATAATTTAGATCCCCAGTTGTGGATTCAGTTGTAGGTCTGCAAGATAAAGATGCCTTGCACATCTTTTCATCAATTCTGTGGCCAAGGGACAAATATCTTCACAAGCGCTGAGAAAAACTGATAGTGTCTGGCAGTGCAAGAGATGGAAATGAAGCCAGACATTTTCTACATTGCTGCTGAGAGTATAGTGTCATAGAAAACCTTTATCCTCCTTTAAAGGTAATTGTAAATCATTGGGTAACACTATTGTGAAAATAAGAGCAAAGAGTTGTGGAAGACAGCTAAAGTCATTTGAAAGTACTAATTTGGAAGACAGTCTGTAGTTCAGTCACTGACTGATTAAATTTGTATGCCAGTTCTGGCAGTTCTTCAAATACTATTTGCTGTATCACACTGGTAAAAGATGGTGAAAAATATTTGTGACAAAATTGAATGTAATTGTTTCAATTACATCAGCTTCTCCAATGGAGCAAGTTACTAGAACATGTCCTTTTTCAGTTACTAACTCCTCAAGATGATTAAACTGCAAATTTACTATTACCTTGATATAGATAATCAAGCAAATATAGTTAGCAATCAGAAAAATGAAACCTGGAATAAGAAAACAATATCTAATAATATCAAGGCATCAGAAGATATTTGACTCATAAAAGCAGATACATTCTAGAATTTATTAAAAATGGCCTTTTCAACTGGATTATATAATCTTCACTAAAAATAACGCTTAGATGAATCATTGGAATTGGAAAGGGTAAGGGAGAGCGGAGGTAAGATAAATCACTTCCTTTCCATGTCAATCAGTGTTTTCCTCTCAGACGTTACATAATCTATCAAAATGAGCCAGTTTTATGAATTACTTGGTTATGTTCAGTGACTTCTAGTGCAGACCCCGCCTGGAATTATCCATTTTAAAACTGTTGTACTGCAGTGCCTGTAAGTGGGTGGTTGTAGCTAGGTAGAAGTTGTCTGGTGGCATGTGAAATACTCCTCTTGCAGCTGCTCTCCTTTGCTGAGATTGTCATGTACTTTCTTCATCTTTGATAGGTGTTTCTACAGCAGCCAAGAACTATTCTGACTGTGCAGTGGTGTTATTTAATGGTCCTCCATTTAGCATCAAGAAAAAAAGAATCTGTTGCAAAGAAAAACTATTGATGCAGACTTACTGCACTGATAGCAAGCAGCACCTTTCACTTCTTCTGTGGGTGTCTCTCCACACCCACAAATGTCATGTTCAAGACTTTTTCATCTGTTGGCATTAAAGTCTTCTACATCTTTCACCTGAAGCCCATACAGTAAGCCACACTTATCAGTCATGCTTTCCAGCTGGCTCAATTGACTTCAGCAGTTTTATAGTGTTGAAAACCATGGCCATGTTCCACCGACTTAAGGAAGTATAGGATCTGGACTAGAACTTTGTGACTTGTGAACTTAAACAGAACATTTAGAGCAGAGATGGGCAACTTTACCAGAAAGCCAACAGTTCTTGCAGAGCTCTTCCGTAGATTTGCAGCACTGCCAGATGTAAAGTCATATAGGAGTGTTTATTGGAGTTTCTTCAGAACATGGTGTATTTATGGGCCTGTACTGTCCTGTACTGTGAAATACATGTGCTTTTATGAGACCTGCTTTCTCATGGGCTTTTATGACCCACCTCTGCTTTATGCCTTCTCAAAGCCTACAATATACTATTTTGCTGGCTTCCAGCACTTGATTCTGCAGTTCAGTTGGAGGCAGAATGTCTGTGACATCCCATTTCTTTATTGATTGCCACTGCCTCATTACCTCAAGTGCTTTGGTAACATTCGCTAATTGTTTTCTCTTTGGCCCAGTGATGTCAAAAAAAAAAAAGGTAAAGCTACTGCAGTACATACAACTTAATTGTTAAAAACATTTTCTAGTGTTGTACGTCTTTTTTTTCTGCTTTCTAGATAATTCCACAATTTTTTGAAATGTGAGTTGACACCTCTAGATAAATTAGTAGAATTTTGGCACATATCTTTGTGGCTGCACTGGCCCTTTTTATGTCTTCTGTTACACATTTTTGCACAGTTCACACAGGAGTCCTCTTAGATTTCACAAGAAGTTTTTCTTTCACGTTAGTTTTGATTATAGTTGCAAATTCTTGTCTTTGCAGGCTTTGCTCTTTTCCATTTCTTAGTTGTAATAAGTTCTAGTGTTCTGCAGAGATAATATTCAGACTTAATTTTGGTGTCCCTAAATGTGCTGTGTCTTCAGTTTCTCCTGTCACATCATTTAATTGTGTAATGATTGTAAATTGTCATGTTTTCAAGAGCTTTTCCTAGGTTGCTTTATTAAATAAAAGAATTGGATTTTGTTGAATTCTTCCACTTATGCAGTTTGCAGAATGCAAAATTATCTGCCTGTAGAGATTTTGCCTTCAATCCATGGTGCTGCCAAAGCTCCCACTATTCATTGGCATTTGCATTTGCAGTGATTGCCACAAATCATAGTCAAGGGACACAAGGATGCACAGGATCCCAGGCTGCAATCTAGGGACCATTTGCAGGATTGGCGAAGGATTCCGAGTCAACTCAACTCTTACTTTTTGCTTCAGGAACTTCTACGTGTAATGGTGCTGTGTTCCCAAGGGATAATGTGAGGTTATTTATTAGGATACATTATGAGATAAAATTCTGCATCAGAGTCCTTGCCCAAACCATACCCACTAGATTCAGCAAGTATGTAGTGTTTGTTTATTTATTAATTTATTTATGGATTGAAAGATTTCATCCAAACTCTGTGGAAGACATTAAACCATCAAAAGTTTTAGGGTTTCAATACATGCCACAAATGTAGACCTTCATTTAAAATCTGCTGAGATTAACAGATCTTTCCATTTTAACATCACCAGCCTTTGGATCAGACTTGAAATTTGTTTCATGTAACATACGGTACACATAATGAAACTCAGACCTCTCAGAAACCAAGATTTGTTTTAAATTGTGAATGCAATCCTGAGTGAATAATGAAAACTTGAATCTTGGTGTTTGCTTTTCCCTCTGTCAAGTCAGTTCCATACTGATATTTCCCCTAAATTCTGTATTTAACCAGGGTCTTGTCCCCTTTGATTTTACTAGTTGCCTCATTTTTTTATACATGTAAATTGATAACTGGGTGTTATTGGTAAGCCAATAGGTGGCACTGGTTAATCATATTAACAGTCAAGATGCAGGATATTGTTTAAACATGATATCACAGTGAAATGTGGCCAGCTATTAAACATTATAATTAAAAAAATAAAAAATACATATCCTATATGTGTTGTTTTAAATCTGTCATCTTATACAACTGAGAGTAGGGAAAATTTTAGATAAATCAGTTTTAAAACTGCGTTTCTTTAAATTGGATATTGTTTGATTTGGTGCTAAAATAGAAGAGCTTATTGCTGCAACTAGTAGTTTAAGGCTTATAATTACATCCTACTTTTTTAATCCTGGCTCAGGTAGTTAGGTCTTTTACTTTGATAATGTGTTTGTTTGAATGTTCTAGTGTAGACCATAAAGTCACATCCTGTCATTCTTTCATAACTGAGCGACACATTTCAGCATTACTTACTATTTAATGTTAATTTTCATTATTACTTCTGGCTTTCATGCCAAGCAGCCATTCCTTTGGGCTCAAATGCTCAGCTCACTGTTTTTGGATTGTTGGTTTTTTTAAGGACTGAGAAGGTTGAGGAGCGGGAGATGTCACCAACGTTATTAAGCAATAGCCTGGTGGCTATAGCACTAACCTCTGAGCTGAAGAACTGCAGTCTACATCCTCCTTAGTCCAACAGAGTCAAGCACATTTTGTGCACATCTCATGATAACCATCAGGCTGGGAGAGGACACGTGGCTGCATACATCACAGTAATCTTGCAGTAGTTTGCTAGTCAGAATTTATTTGGAGGGTTATTGGACTTTATAAGGTTTAATTTAATTAATGAATGGCCTTCAGTCTGTCCAGTTTCTCACTTGCCTTCTGTAGAGAGCTGGTAGAGACCTCAATGTTGGCAGTGTTGTTTGGGAGGGGACAGTGGAAAAACTGAGCCAAACCAACCTATCATCATTTCTAGTCTACCTAAATAGAGTCTTGGGAAGCCCTGGATGCTTATTCTAATGCTCCCTATTCACAGAAACCCCAAAGGAAGGAAATTACAAGTCTATGGATTTAATTTTCTAGGAAGGCAAGGGTACTAGGTAGCTCGAGTCATTTTTGCTTTTATTACCAGCTACACAGATTCATAGAATCGTAGAAAGGACCTTAAGATCATCCAGTTCCAACCCACCTGCCGTGGGCAGGGACACCTCATACTAAACCATGCCACCCAAGGCTCTGTCCAACCTGGCTTTGAACACCACCAGCAATGGAGTATTCACAACTTCCCTGGGCAGTGCCTCATCACCCTTACAGGAAAGAATTTCTGCCTCAGATCCAAACTAAACTTCCCCTGTTTAAATTTTAACCCATTACCCCTTGTCCTATCACTACAGTCCCTTACGAAGAGTCCCTCCCCAGCATCCCTATAGGCCCCCTTTATATATTGGAAGGCTGCTATGAGGTCTCCATGCAACCTTCTCTTCTCCAGGCTGAACAGCCCCAACTTTCTCAGCCTACCTTCATACGGGAGGTGCTCCATCATAAAATGGTTTGGGTTGGAAAGGACCTTAAGATCTTTTAGTTCCCTCTGCCATGGGCTGGAATACCTCACACTAGACCATGTCGCCCAAGGCTCTGTCCAGCCTGGCCTTGGACACTGCCAGTGATGGAGCATTTACCACTTCTTTGAGCAGCCTGTTCCAGTGCCTCACCACCCTCACAGTCAAGGACTTCTTTCTTATATCTAACCCTTCCCCATGCTTAAGTTAAAACCCATTACCCCTTGTCCTGTCACTGTATTCTCTGATGAAGAGTCCTTCTCCAGCATCATTGTAGGGTCCCCTTCAGATACTATGATGTAAACTCATTGCTTGCAAAGTGCTCTGAGACTTTCAGATGATAAGAGCTATAGAAGTGCAAATTGCTTATTATTATGTTATTATTTTCTGAGACAAGGTTTACATAATATTTAGGGTCATTTGTTACCTTCTATTATTGAAAGCTTTTAGTAGCAGGGGTAATAGACAATACTATTGTGTATTATTAGTAAAAAAGGCAGTTTAAAAGGAATAATTTAGTGAAATAGTTGTTATGTGACAATAACGTACTAGCAGTAAGAAGCTGGCAGCCAGTTCCTCACTTGATTTTGTTGCTAAGTAATTACTTATTTGCCTCATATCCTCAGATAATAAAAGTGCAGAGATCCTCACTGCAGTTAATAGACAGTGGACAACCGTTATAAAATACCCATATTTTTTAATACTGTAATGCATTTAACAAAAAATCCTGTGGCAGGTGACTGCCGTAGCCATCCGTTAAACGTAAGCATTTGGAATACTTAAAGCAAATAGCTAGGTGTCTTAGTGGATTCAGGACTAGATTAGAAATGCTCTGCTCATCCAGGGCTTCTCTATGCATAACAGACTCCAACATTATGTGTTAATAAACATTACCTGTGTGCATTTGCACAGGAGACTAAAGCTAAGCTAGCAGAGAAGTAGGTTGTGAAAGAAGTGAAATCAAGACCCCCAGAAAGCTTCTGTCTTGACCCACTGTAAAGCACAGGAATATCAAGAACAGGGGGAAGATACAAAAATTGGTTTGTGCGTACAAGGAGCTGCTTTTTCCTGGGTGATGGGCTGGAGCTGAAACCTGCAGGCAGCTCTCTGTCTCCATATCTCATTTATTTCTTTGGTGCCTCAAGCAGCTACAAGGGTAGCTTTTCCTTTGGTGTTCTATTTCTGCCTTGGCTCTTCCAGGTTCAGCTGCATGCCTCAACCTGTTATGTCAGTCAACAGTTTTCCTGACAGCTCCTGTGAGCTGGGTACTGCAGTCTTCCTCTGTCAGTCAGAGTGGCAGTGCAAACACCCTCCCTGCTTAGGATTTTCCCTGCTAGAGGGCCTTAGCTTGCATCATGCATGGGTAAGGTTACTTGCGGGTTACATTTCTGTGAATAGACTGTCAAATTGAATGTGCTGCTTATTTGAGGTTGCTGAGTGGGGCTCACTCTCCACACAGTGGCACCCACTGAGCAACACACAGAAGCAGGATGGGGCTGAGCAACTGCCTTATTCAGCTGCGTCAAGTCATAGTTGAATAAGACTCCATGTGCCTGCAGCCTAAATGCATGGAAGAGCCATTCACATCACTACCACCAGTATGGCCAGACCAGTATGACCACCCGCACAAAGAGGAACTATTTGGTCATAGGGCAGAATAACTGATGCTTAGAAATGGGCAATTTCCATTGATCTTCCATGTTACCTCTTTCTGTTCACTTGAATATGCGCTTTGAAATGTTCTTTAACTAGGCTATTTTCCATAACTTATTTTATCCTGGAGATTAATGTTTGGCAACTGTTTGTAAATTCACATCATCAGTTTACTAACACAGGAATGTAAAATGTGCTTTCTGTATTAAAATAAGTGACTTTAATAGCAGAACAGCTTGTGTTTGAAGGTCAGATTTTGGCATGGAAATAGTTCATGCTGAGAAGCAGCACCTTGGAGTACTCTAATGAAAACTGGCAGTGATTTGACTGAGCTACAAGCCTTTAGAAATCACACCTCACCCTAACAGTCGTATTTAAACAGTAATTGCCTATTACTTGGCAAAAACTCTATAAATGCCTATGTGGCTATTTCAGTTCAGTCCTCAACGTTACACTGGGAATGCCTGGGGAGAAGGAGATTTGCAATGGCATTCTAGTCAGTTCAAAGTGTAGGGCTGGGCAGGATAGAGTGGTTATGGAAAAGCTTAGGGAGTAAAAAATCCACAACAGCTATCACTGGAAGATATGTGTTCAGCAAGTCACTGACTTGCTCAAGGCTATCCGGTTTTGGTTTCACTTAAATATTGGACATGTTTATTATGGTTGAGTTTGGTTTTTTTTGGTCTTAACATTTTTTGCAGATGTTGTTTCATTCTCACAGTTCATTGTAGACTGACATTTGGATTTCGGAGTATCAGAATTAAGGAGTTGTATGGAGCTCATCTCATAGCTACTCTCTCATTTTGTCTGCTAGAATAATGTCATTTACTTAATCCATTCATCTGCAGCAGCAGCCTGGAAGGTAGAATTTTCCTGTGTGACACAGTTGTTAGGATCTGCCAGCTTCACAGATTTGCTGTCACTGTAAATCAGGTTAAATTTATTTAATTAAGCCAGCTTATCTGCCATCCATACTAATTACTGTAGTTCTTCTAAACTACATGCACTTCTGTTCCCTTAGAGTTTCATAACTTGTTACAAATACAGGAATTCTTAAAATTCATTAATATAAGCACCAGACTCAAATTTCAATTAGGTAAGAACATTCCATGAGGTTGGAGGTAGGAATAAAAGTACAGGGTGGGTATGCCAAGTGTCTTATCCAGAACACAGCTGTAGTTCAAGGAATGTTTTATCTATTTCATTTATAAACTATTAGGAATGTAGCACTACTCTTGCAGTGTGTTGTTTAATTTTCTGAACAAGACTCTACAAGTTATGCTGCAGGGAACAGAACAATGTTCTAAAACTAGAGCCAGTAGGGATCTGCAGTGTAAATCCTATGGGCGTAAATGGAAAGAAGCAGAATATCTATTGTATGCCTCAGAAAATATATTTCCCATTTATCATTTAATTGTGTTTACTCTTACGCCCTTTTCCAGTATTCTTTTTTTCGTTCCTGCAACTTAGCCTGTATAATTCCCTCATAAGACTGTTCTGTCCACTGTCACATTGATCATTTAAGTAACTGCTAGCAGTATATGTGAATGGTTACTTCCTTAATAAGCTATAGTCATGATTAATTTCCATTTAGAAAGGCAAGAATCATTTTAGTTTAGTTCAGTAACTTGGTAGTAAATTGGTTTTCAACAGTCTATTCTACTCAGTCAGGAAGGTAGGATGCTTTGTGTTTTCATAGACTTTCATGCCAAAATTAACCTGTATTAAGGAAAAAATGCAGAATATATAGATTGATCGAAGGGACTCAGTTACTGTGAAAGTGGAAAAAAAAAGGTGAAGTATTTCAAATGAAGCAAAGTATGCAGGTAGCTTTTATCTAAAGGTACAGCGGCACTGTGCAGAATGTGAATCCAAGCTAGAAAAGAGAAAAGTTGCTTTAGAGACAGAATGATACTGCTACGTCAGCACAGTGCAGCCCTCTGGCTATTAGTTGTGTTAGCTGTGTACTGTATTATACAAGAAAAGCTAGACTTAGGCACTAAAGTGTAAGAGAAAATTAATGACTGTGGATCCTAAGAATTGAGCAACTGATCCGTCCCTTACGTACAATCTCAGGCAGCTCTAGGCTGGGAGCTTTATTTTTGTGCTCCATTCTTCACACAACTAAACAAGCCCAGATTCCTCAATCTCTTCGTGTAGGCCATATGCTTTTATTCCCTGACCATCTCAGTGACTTCGCTAGTTTCCTCCCCATTCTCCTGATCTGGGGTGCCCAGAGCTGGGCACAGCACTCATAATGCAGCCTCCTCGGTGCCAAGGAGAGGAAGGTAGTAACTTCCTGAGGGGTAAAAAAGGAGAGAGAGAGTGGGGCCACACTCTTCTGAATGTAGCCCAGGGCAGGGTCTGTCTTATTTGCAGTCTTCAAATTGGGTTTAGAAAAGCTGTGCACTTCACATTTAGGATCTCACCTTGAGTGGTGTGCTCACAGTCAATAGAAAGCTTGTGATGGAGAAAGGACCTCACACTTTTGTACTGTTCTTTTCAGAACACGTTAGCATAGCCAATATGTTTTAAAACATTTAATCATAAATACATAATATGGTTGCACTTAGGAACTACTTAGGAAACTACGAGGCCTTACCTTTTTTCCCCATCAAAAGTTTGTGAAGGAAGAACTGTGGTAATTCATTTATACTCAATTAAGCTCATGCCTGTACTTTTAAGCCTTTGTGGTATAGCCTTTTTACCTTGATGAAGATTTCACAAGAAATAATTCTGTGGAGGTGTTCTGGATTGCTTTCTATTTATAAACATAAACAGTAATTATATCACACATTTGTGTAGTGCTTCAAAGGTATATTTCAATATAAAGAAGAGTATTACGAATTTGGTGTAGTTAATTAAATTATGGAGTTCAAACTCTCCTAGAATTGCCAAAATAAAAAAAATATTATAAATCTGTGACCATGATTCTATGAACAGATCTCTGACTTAAATCTGTCGGCACTGATACACAAAACACTGATATACTATGGCTCTGATACACAAAACATTGTTAGATTTGCCTATGTATCTCTAGTATGCAACAACATGGGGATTGTTAAATCAGTTTTAACCTATGCTTTGTTTTAGCATAGTGATACAAATATTGCTTCAACTGCAGTAGATGTTCTCCATCATTCATAAGTTAACACTTTTGCTTTTCATCACATGATGCTCAGATCTATTGTTCTAACAACAGTTATGTTTTATTTTCAAAATAACTCAGCAACAGTGTCATCCCTCATCCTCCCGTGTCTGAACTCAGTCGACACTGGTCATAATCTAGATCAAGTAAAATCCATCTCATATCTTAGTCTTATTGGGAAAGACAATAGAATTTCTCATCTATACAAGATTTCATTACTGACCAAATTTACTTCACATTTGACAGTATGTGATATCTTTTATATAAATGTGTCTGGATTACTTTGGACAGACAGAATTTAACCATTCTGGTGTCACTGCCATTTTGTACTTTGTTATTAAAACATATGTCATTTTGTATGATAAGAATATATGATGTCAGAAATGTTCATTTAGTATGATAGCAGAAATCACCTGTACCAAAATTTACCGTAAACAATGCTATTAACAGCTATCATTTGCTTAAGATAGATAGTATCTGATTAAAGATGATGAAGAAAGTGATAGTGTTTGGCACAATGTTCTTAATTCATGTTATTGATTTATTCCTGAAGTACAGAGATCTCAATCATCTTTGGTGTATCTTTGTCCCGTGATGTCTCTAATTCATAAAATTCAACTTCCTGAAAGTTAAATAGAAGTCCAACTGATAAAGAATTTCTGACTGCTGAATTATAAAATTAATTCAGACAGAGTGTATTGAAATATGCTGCAATATTAAGATGTGTATGAAGCCTAATGTTGCACAACATACTGTTTGTGGATCAAATCGCAGTGCTTGATTATCAGGGGCGGGGGGGGGAGACAGACAGGTGCATGTTAACGGCTCTTTTTTATGTGATAAATCTGTATTTCTGAATAAAAGAACCCAAGTTTATATAAATATTGTTAATAACTTCTCTTTCACCAACACAGATACAATAGCAGAAAGAAGTGCCCTAAGAGAACATGTGTATCCTAAGCTGAGAGAATTCTGCAGGGAAAACTATGGACTGGAATTTCAGGTAGGTTTTTGTTGTGTTGAATCTTGCATCACTTTTTCTTGAATTAACCCTATCTAGAACAGAGAACATTTTTAGGTGTAACTGGTAAAATAGAAAATTGCAACAAAGGCATTTCACTTTAATTGTACTGAGTTGATGTACTTAAATTGTTTTACAGGCAGATTTGAGGTAAATTCTGAAGAGATAAAAACCACAGTTTTACAATGGGAGATCACACTGATGGTACAAGCAATACCTTTCACATTAGAAACTTAATGAAACCAACTCTATTTTAGATATTCGAAGTATTTAAGAAGAAATAATGTTACATCTGTATTACCGTGTTGTACTTCTAAATACTTCAGGGACTGTAGCAATTGGATAATGGGTCCAAATTTAAACAGGGGAGTTTTTGGGTTAGATATAAAGAAGAAGTTCTTTACTGTGAGGGTGATGAGACACTGGAACAGGTTGCCCCAAGAAGTTGTGGTTGCCCCATCCCTGGGAGTGTTCAAGACCAGATGGATGAGGCCTTGAGCGACCTGGTCTAGGGTGAAGCATCCCTGCCCATAACAGAGCAGTTGGAAGTAGGTGCTCTTAAGGTCCTTTCCAATCCTGACTATTCTATGAGTCTATGATTCCGTGATTCTATGAAACCATACTTAAGTTAAAGCAACCTATTTTTAATTTTGTGTAATCAACATTGAAGTTGTACCATCTGAATATTTACATAATTGTTATATCTACTCTACCTGTGGGTTTGTTTTCTACTGTAATGTGGAAAATAATTTAACCAGTTGAATATTGAAACTGATTGCCAAATTGAATTGCGTATGGAACATTTCTTCTGTGATTGTATACTAAGGAATTTGCTCACTTTTAATGCCAATTGTAAAATTCCCATTGCTTCATTCAGTTCATATTTTCCTTTGTGCTATGGGAGACATATACCCATCCACATCTTTAGTAAGAACTAGTTGGTAATAAATTGCATTATAAGATACATTTAACTTAAAACACACGAGTTTGGCGTCACAGTTAAAATCACTAGTACTTTTAAGTCAGGTATATCCAAATTCACAGTCCTGTAAAGTCAAGTCAAGTCCCGTCTGTCTGCAAGCCTGAGACTGGCTCTCTGCTAAGAGAAATAGACACAGCATGCTATGGTGTAAAAAGAGTTTTGTTTCGATTGTTGTTGTTGGTTTTTTGTTGTTGTTGTTGTTTTTTTGTTTGTTTTTTTTGTTTGTTTGTTTTTTTTTTTTTTTTTTTTTTTTTAATTCTGGTACCACATCCTCAAGCCTTCCTCACATACTAGTATTAGCCTTCTGTCTTAGTGACCCCAAAAAACTCAGCTCTCCAGAGTGAAGCTTATTTGGAAACAACGAATGCTTTTTATGCAACATCCTGTTCCTCCCAGTGTATTATTCTTGTACACATGCAGCTGTTTTTTAATCAAAATAACAAGTTCTTAAACGATAATATTTGGTTTTAATTCCCTGAGTCACACTGAAGTTGCTGAATCTGCATGGTGGCAAATTCTAGTGATTTTTGATTATGGCTATAAAAGAATTTCATCTGAAGGTCCTAGCTCATCAGATGATTGGAAAGTCCCAGCTGCAGTGGCAGATGAAAGGAATAGCAAAAGATATTTAAATAATGAAGTGTTTTTCTCCTGTTGCTACCATACAATATTAAGGGAAAATATAAACTCTTTAGTTCTCAGTCATCTTTGAGGGGACATTTCAGTGGCAGGAGGGAAATGTCTATTCCAAGTAATCCACTGCTGAATTCTTTGTGAGAGAAAACATTTCTTCCTTCAAATGGATTGTAATGTAGTCCTTGGGGGAGGAATAATTAAGATTACTCTGGTTGACACTCATGGAATCAAATTATTTCTTTATATAGTTGTAACACCAAGAGCATCCTTATGTGATACGAGGTCTGAGAGACAGCTCCACTGCACATTTCTGAAAACAGCTAGGAAGCTGTCATGTTTCTATGGAAGCAAAGTATAAAAGCTTGTACAAAAGATTACCAAGGGAAAGTAGCAAAGCATTTTGGAGGAGGCTCTGAGGTAGACTTTATCAAAACATTTTTTTTTTTCCTTTTCCATTCCTGATATGCTGAGTTTCTTTAGTTAGCATACAGAATCAAAGAGTACAGATTTTACTGCAGTGATGATAAGAAAGTATTATGTGCCTTTCTGATACAAGGATAAATTTATATTTCTCTATCCAGAGCAGAACACAAAACTTTTTATCCCAATATGTAAACTTCACTGACTAAACAAGAACTGCCTTGCGTGTGACTACCACAAACACACTCTAGCATAGAGTGTCCTGAAGATGCCCTCTTGCTGATAAATCATGACCCAAACAAGATGCATTTGAGTACATTCATTGCTTTGTCTTTCATTGAGTAATCTGGCTGCGCAAATATGTGTTTCAGTTCTTGCAAAGCATGAGATCAAGTTAGTGGGAGCTGTTAGGGAACATTACCACCACATGTGTGGAAGCAGAACTGAATATAGAATCACAGAATCACAGAATGGTTGGGGTTGGAAAGGATCTTAAGATCATCCAGTTCCATCCCCCCTCCCATGGGGGGATCCCTCATCCTTGATCATGTCGTCACTACAGTCCCTAACGAAAAGTCCCTCTCCAGTATCCTTGTAGCCCCCCTTCAGATACTGGAAGGCTGCTATGAGGTCTCCACACAGCCTTCTCTTCTCCAGACTCAGTAGCACCAACTTTCTAAGTCTTGTCTGCATGGGAGGTGCTCCAGCCCTCAGCATAATTGTGGCCCTCCTCTGGACTTGCTCCAACAGCTCCATGTCCTTCTTATGTTGAGGACACCAGGATTACACACAGTACTCCAGGTGAGGCCTCACAAGAGTGGAGTAGAGGGGTACAATCACCTCCTTCAACCTTCTGGTCATGCTCCTTTTGATGCAGCCCATCACTCTTATGAATTTGCTTACTTGATGGACTTCCTTTTCTATTGAATCAGAAAATGTTTCCAAATTACAAGTATTGGTGAAGACTGAAAGCAAGAAAGCTGAGAAAAAGACTTCCAGAGTACATGGTGTTTTGTACTTGAAATACAGTAATTTTTTAGGAGAGGACAGATAGGCTAACGATACTAGTTGTAATGGAAAATTTTGGAGGGTAACTAACCATAGTTAATTAGCAGCATACTCTTCTTGGGAACAATGAACTGTTTCAAGTCATTTTCACCGTGTGATATACACTAGAAGGAAAGTGGAATTTTGCATAAATGAAATTATTTGGTGGGTTTTTTTTTAAGGACTTGGAAGTGATAAATATAATGTTATTTCATTTCCATAGAAAAATCTGTGAAACTGTAAGATTGGCAGGACAAAAGCTAAAATAAGTGAAAAGAAACACTCAATTTTGAACAAAAAGTCTCTGCTAGGTGACTAGAAATGAGCTAGACTACTGTCAGTCCACTGTGTATAAGTAGCTCTTGCACCAAGCACTGGTTGTCATCTCACCTTGGGAGCCTTACTGAAAATTGGAGTGGGTGTTTGTTACACAGTTTTTCTAAGTAGAAACATACCTCAATGTCAGATACAGTTGTCCCTCTTGTTCCATGTCTTTACCTTTGTAAATCTTATTTATCCAGTTAACGTAAAGAATAAACACTAAACCACTCATTTTGGAATTCTTTGTATCTTCAGAGGTTTGATTCCTAAAACATTTCCTCTTGCAGGACAAAATTATAACAAGTTAAGATACTATGTGCCAACATTGTGTTACCCCATAAAAATTACCTATCGTAGAATCATAGTACCATAAAAACATAGAATAGTTAGGGTTGGAAAGGACCTAAAGATCATCTAGTTCCAACCCACCTGCCATGGG
Source organism: Forpus xanthops (assembly GCA_032466535.1). Classification (NCBI taxonomy): domain Eukaryota; kingdom Metazoa; phylum Chordata; class Aves; order Psittaciformes; family Psittacidae; genus Forpus; species Forpus xanthops. Next base: position 235 of record JASSUY010009846.1, on the reverse strand, counting down.
CAGGGACACCTCACACTAAACCATGCCACCCAAGGCTCTGTATAGCCTGGCCTTCAACACCACCAGCGACGGAGCATTCACAGCTTCCCTGGGCAACCCATTCCAGTGCCTCACCACCCTTACAGGAAAGAATTTCTGCCTCAGATCCAATCTAAACCTTCTCTGTTTAAGTTTGAACCCGTTACCCCTTGTCCTATCACTACAGTCCCTCATGAAGAGTCCCTCCCCAGCATCC
>JASSUY010009845.1:0-74006 GCA_032466535.1 Forpus xanthops | reverse complement strand
TAAGGGGTGGATAATGTCATGGGTTCAGCAGCAGCAGTCATTTTTCTCCTTTAAGTAGTAGCTGGTGCAGCACTGTGATTTTTTTTTTTGCTTTTGGCTTGGGAACAGTGCTGATAACACCAGTGTTTATACTTACGGCTTAGAATGTTTAGGCTGGCAGAGGACTTTCTGAGTTTCATACTCTGCCAGGGAGGAGGGGAGCCTGGAAGAAGCTGGGTGGGAGCAGAGACAGGACACCTGACCCAAACTGACCAAAGAGGTATTTCATACCACAGCACATCATCTTCAGGATGTAGAAATGGAGAGGGCAGAGGCTTGAAAAAGATAGTGGTGCAGGGGGGTGTGCATGGCATGGCTGGGATTTGGTATGAGGTGATGGGGTGCACTGTGTAGTTGAGTTTGGTATGAGGTGATGGGGGGGCACTGCGCGGCGTGGCTAGATATCAGGTGAAGATCTCTTGTATTCTCTTTCCTTGTATTTTCTCTTTTATTATTATTGGTGGTAGCAGTAGTGATTTATGTTATACCTTAGTTACTAAACTGTTCTTATCTCAGCCTGTGGGAGTTGCATTCTTTTGATTCTCCTCCCCATCCCCCCGGATTGGGGAAGAAAGAGGGGGAGTGAGTGAGTAGAACTGTTTGAGAGCCTCAAAACACGACAGCTGGCCACAGTGCCCAGTCAAAAGAGCATTATGTAATCTTGGGACCCAAAATAAAGAATAATTAAGCATCTTGATCTTAGAATATGGTTCTGAATCAGACAAAAATTGGAAAAAATTGGAATCACAACAAAGATAATTTTTTCACTGTAAGCATTACTAGACTGTACAAGATTTTTTAGCAGGAGGGAAACAGAATAACAGTTTTACTCCAGTCTGTGTGCACTGGAGAGTCAGTATGGGAAATGTCCTTTCCCCACCACATGATTGAAACTAGCAGGTGATTAGACAAGAGTCTACTGTGAAAGAGCAATAAAATATACACTTACGGAGAAAGTGCGCTGTTCTTTTTCCATTTTTTCTGTTTCCATTACGTTTCAGAAGTGTGATTACTTAGGCCCAGCAAAGAAACAATTCCCATGAGCTATTTTCTTATTTTGAGAACAGAAAGAAATGGTATCAAGTGGTTCAAGGAAGCAATGGTGTCTGAGACTGGAAGTTGTGAGAGCTTAACATTTCTTGGAAACCTCTATGGTCAACCCTTCTGAAGGCATTTTCTCCTAGCCCTTCAGAATCCATCTGTTGCTTTCAGTAAGAAAGATTTCAGTGTGCTTTAAAGAAGAAAATAGAAGAAAAGAATGGCTTATTCTATTCTGCCTCTCATGTCATCAACAAGTTTAGAAGCCAAACTCCAATTGGAGAAACTTAATAACTGATGATATACAAATCATTATTAAAAAACCAAACAAACAAACAAAATAAAGTAAAATTGAACCAAACCAAACCAAGCCTTCTTGGCTTTTTCAGTTATAAGAAGAGCTGAGCTGGAAGTTAGAATAAACTGTCCTTCCACTCATACACAAAACAGATATTATTTGCAAATCACTGAGATAATAAAAGCTGAATCTCATAATGCACTTTAGAAAGCTGCATTCTAGAGTAGAATTTTAAGCAAAGATTTTTCATGTTCTTGGTTACTTTTTCTACAACAGAACTTTAATATTCCCCTCCCCACTTGGTTTTTCCCCCTCTTGAATATAAAAAGTGTTCAATTTGTGTATCTATGACATCCATTACATATTAAATAACAATCTGAACATTGTTTAATTTCCTAGAAAAGAAACTGTACTATATGTACTACTGAAAAATTAGAAACTTGATATTAATAAACCACATGTTAGAGAACACAAATGGTGAAGGAAAGAGTAGATGAAAAGTTACATAACACCAAAAAGAGAGTTCTTTAAGAGAAAAAAAAAAAAAAAAACAGCAGTTTCGAAGTGTTTTGCTTATGCTAATGTTTAAGTTAAAAATTAAAAAAATCAAAATTTCAGTATGCCAAGGAATAGGATTTAATTAGCTTGAGGTGTGAGGAATGCATGCATATTTCAGTTTTGACCTGCATTTGCATCTGTTTGAAAACCCATAGGCATGTGACTGGTATCTATGTACTTGCAGTATAAAAATCACTTTGTAGACTATTAAGCATCTGCCTTTATTTTCATAGGGATGACACTCGAAGGACATTCAGCCAATAATCTCTGTATAAAGCTTTGATCCTTTCCTAGATCAGGCTAGCTTTACTATTGATTGCTTATTATAATTTATTTAACATAAAATCTATTACATGAGGTGGTTAAAGTTGCTTAATGAGCTAACAGATTAGGGAGAAATTAATTTGAGATCACTTTGAACCCATCCTAATTTTCCCAAAGAACCAAAATTTATGAGGTTCAGGGTCCTAGAGGAAAAATGTAGAGCACAGTTCTTTAATTAATATGATATCTGGATGGAAAAGATATTCACTACTGAACAACTTTCATTTTTCCATGGAACTGGAATATAAAGTGAGCCCATTCTCTGCTTTTAGTTATGCTCTTGACACTGAGCAGATTTTGCCCCATGGCAGAGTGAAATCCCCTCACACTAGCATAGACTAAACTTTAGTTGCTCAGTATTTTCAATATGACATCAGAGTAGAACTACTTAAATAAAGTTGTGGCAAAGGGATCAAAACAGAGAGACTGTATTTGAGCATAAAAAGTGAAATTTTGGTTATGGTAGTCTTCATTGCATCCATTTCTGTATCTCATTTTTAAACCAACTGAATCTGATTAGATTTCAGAGCCCTTCTGCACCTGAATGCATTCATGTAAGTGACTTTTGATCCCTAACAAAGTAAATGAAGTCACAGCTAAAAACTTTGCAGTGGAATGATGGGAGAAGTTGGTAGGGAAAAACATTTAGAAATAAACTCATCATAACTGGCGTTCAAATTTTTCAGCTGTCAGCTCAATTGGAGTGGCCTAGGTTTTGGTTTGTTATTTATTTTTTAATAAAGTTACAATAAGGGCTGCAATAAGGATAGTTACTGCTGTTTTTTACATTATTGGTTTATAAACTGTCTGTGGTTTTGCCATTGCGACTTGTACTATATGAAGTCATGTAATGACCAATAATTCAGCCAATTAAGACCTATTCAGGATGAAAAAAAACTTAAAACGGAAATATTTCGAATATTCCGTACCTTGATGACTGGCAAAATAGCATTAACCTTGTATGTTGTCGTGGTTTAAGCCTAGTTGTTAACTCAGAACCATGCAGCCGTTCACTCACTCCCCTCAGTTCTTCCCTCCCACTCCCAGAGGGATGGGGAGGAGAACTGAAAGAATACAACTCCCACGGGCTGAGTTAATAGCAATCCAGTAACTAAGGTATAACACAAAATCACTACTGTTAGCACCAATAATAATAATGATAAGGGAAATAACAAGGGAAGAGAATACAACTGCTCACTACCTGTCAACCAATACTCAGCCCACCCTCAGCAGTGATCTAACCCTCCTGAGTAACTGCCCCCAGTTTATATAGTGGGCATGACGTGCTGTGGTATGGAATACATCTTTGGTTAGTTTGGATCAGGTGTCCTGTGTCTGCTTCCTCACAACTTCCCCTCCACCCTGGCAGAGCATGAGACTCAGAAAGTCCTTGATCAAAGTAAACATTACTGAGCAGCCGCTGAAACCATAGGTGTTATCAGTGCTGTTCCCTGGTTGAAAGTCAAAAACACAGCACTGCACCAGCTGCTAAGGAGAAAAAATGACTGCTATTGCTGAAACCAGGACATATATTTATATGCAAAATGCCAAATAAATCAGAGGGGATATGCATGCTTCTTTGTTACTGTGGCATATAAGCTGTAGAATATAGCCCTTGCTTAGTTTTAAGTGCACTTTTCATGAATATGACATGGTGTAGGCATTAGGAGAAAAATAGAAATAAAAAGTAGTTAAAAATCAGCAGCATGCTTTAATATATTCATCCCTTAGAAAGCCCTTCTACACTGGTAATTTATGAGAAAAACATAATTAGGTTAACTTTTATGTTTTTCTTCACAGGCCTCTCACGAGTGTACAGGTGATCCACACGTGAAATAAAAGTTGTACCCTTTATTTCTGATGTTTGCTTTCAAATATTTTTTTCAATCTTTAAAAATAATTTGATTAAACCAGAATATATAGAAGTTACAGTGGAATTATAATTCTTACAATCTGTGATTAAAAAAAAAAGTCCAGGAGCAGTTTCAACGTAAGTCATCTAAGAGACAATGCAGATCAGACCCCAACATGCCTTTACACCACTGAAAGTTTCTCTGGGAAAAACTTGAATTTCAAGTGAAAAAATATTATCTTTAAAGCTATATATCTTAGTGCTCCTTGAAAAGAAATATCTTCACTTGCCCTGCCAGGCTTTTGCAATTTAGAACAACTAAACATAAAGGCTCAAGTATTGAATTATGTTAAATGATATTAAAAAAAAAAAAAAGAAATTTTAATTCTTAATAGAATTAGGTTCCCTCCCCCCTCCCCCCCCCCCAATAAGAACAATTTCAATTTTGAGACAGCCTCAAAAGTTTATCATTCTAAGGTACCAATTCAAGCTACTAAATTTGAATTCAGTTCACATTGCAGACAGACTGCTATATGTTTTTTCTTTCTAAATTGCCTGGTTTTTTCTGAACAGTTAGGAGACTGGTTTCTTTCTGTTTCCCAAGTACCCAACCTTGCCTTTTCTACTGTCATTCCATTTCAGTTAAGACAACTAATAAAGTAATTTGCTTGTTTCTCTACTGAGTTTATTCTGTATTGATGGTGGCTTTGCCTTCTTAATTATCACAGAAAAATCAACATGTGGCCACCATGTCACAGAAGGGCAATCTAATGACAGTGACTGTAAAACCAGGTAACTAACAACCAGTATTCAGAGAAATAACTTCACCAAGGTTAAGAACAATAAACAAAATCGGAAAGTACCTCATTACTTAAAAATTGGTTCACAGCTCTGAAGATGTAATTATGGAAGCTTTTTTGTCCAATACTCTGCAAGATGTGTGCTTGACATCACAAGTATGTGCACTTGAAAGCAAAGCCTGATTTTTGACTTATTCTTAGGAATTTTGGTGCAGTTTGGTTTTATAGTGGGTTTATACAGGACTCTGAGTTATTTTTGTAGAGACAGAAAAATGTCAATGTAAAAGAAGATATTCTGAGATGAGTATAATTTTGACAAAGGTCTCCCTGAATTCTGTATGCCAATCAGGCACTCCCTCTGCTGTACTGAATCTGTTGATGTATTTGTTCTGTCAGTCTTTTCTAACCTGCTAACACTTCTCTGGGATTCATAATTTCCAAATCTAGCCTTTGCTGTTGGAGGAGTATTTCACTCAATCAAAAAATTGCATGACGGCATTGTTAAGCTTAATGGTATGTTCAAGTGTAATGGTCAAAAGGAGAGCTAAACAGGAGTTTTTTTCCCCCTGACAAATATGTTACTCAATTTTTATTGATGTTTTAATGCCTCAGACAACAATATAGATTTTCCTGCAAAATTATTTTAATCTTCCTTGCACCTCATTTTCAAATTAAGCTTTCATTCTTAATAAAGGTGATGATGATCTAGTCAAAGATTTTTGAGAAGGTGAAAGTGATATATCTAGCACAATGACTTGTAACTGTAAATGAAAACTGAAGCAAAATACTGACAAAATTTCAATTCACAACTGCTTGAACTAGTTTACCACAGAGCACCCTTTTCCTACTGCCAATGAAAACAACATAATAGGAAACACCGGGTCTCTACTCAGACTAAATTCCCTACTGCACTGCAAACTTAAAGACGGTGTTATGCTGTAATTCCATTAGTTAGCTAAAATCCTGTAGAAAAGAACAGAAAAAAAGATTCAGCAATGCTCTTGGCAATGGGGAAGACTAAGGTTTAAGTAATAGTTTGTTGAATAATGAGTCATAAATTCAGCAGCCCACATTTTAAATGACTGAGGATAATAGTTTCAGAAATGTTCTGGATATGAACTCTATTTTAGATGAAAACTAGCATCATTTTCTCAAATTAGCTTTTTGGTTTGTTATCAGTGACACTAACTGCCAGAGAGGTAATCTTTCTAACGATTTAATTTAAATTTAATTTATTAACAAGTATTTCACTTGAAAGTAAACTTCTAATATAATTTTATATATATATATATATATACACTAGTAAGACAAATTCTAAGTGATCTTAAAGTACAAATAATTATAATGTTGTAATGAAGCTTCTGAAATCTCTACCTGGATTTATGGAAAAGTATAATGAATGAAAATCCTGAAGCAAGTAGAAAAAAATCCAATCTGCTATTACTGAGTTTGATATAGGATTTCCTACATTATAATAGACATTGGTACATAATTGAAACATGAGTTATACATTTAACGATGCTTAGGCTAGATGACATTCAAGTATCTTTAGAAGCAATATTTTGATATCACTGACAAATACATTTTATTTTACATTTTATTGAATAAATATTTGAAGGGCTACTAAGGATCTAGTATGTGTTAGTGGTTGCTTTATACACGCTGAAGAAAACCTGAAAATAATTTTTAATAACTTTATGCCTGACTATAAATGTGAACAAGCTTTGAGGGGAAGGAATAGTTAGAAAGTATACTCTTTGAAGCAATCTAAGGTAGACTAGGGTAGTAAATTGGGGCAAAGTGCCATAAGTAAATATACTAATTCAAAGAACCAGGCTTATCATTGTACAAGTCTGAAGTATTCTTTTTCCTGCCTCAGCATCATCTCTGAGTGTAGGAAATCCACAGATAGCAGTGCAATGTCACAAAAAGTTCAGGCAAGCTGGGTAGACGACCAGCACAGCAAGGAATTTCAAATCATGCAGTGTCTAAGTTGCCCTGCTTTATGTCTTGCAGCAGGAGAAATTTGGTTCCTCCAGACTCCCAACTGGATGCATCAACCTTGGGCTAAATCTTTTATACATTTCTTCAGCATTTGTGTGTAACGTAATGAGCTATCTCTGAAATGAAGCACTGCTGCCTTGATGAGCATACTTGCAAATATTATAGAAAGCATGTCTTAAACATACGAAGCTCATGTCAAGCTGATGTTAAAATACTTATGTTATTTACCAGTAAGTGTTTTTTTGAAGAAAAGCATAGCACAGCAGGAGATAGTAGCAGTCAGAAGAAACAAATACCTCAAAAAAAATTCAGTATCTGGCATTTTGTAAAATTAAACAGATAAAAATTCTTTCTAATAAAGAGATTTAATTCCTGCTGTACACATTTTGGAACTTTTCAGGATCCCAAAAACATATGGAAGACTTGAATTTTCTAAAGGGTTTCATAAATATTTGACTTAATTTGTAAGGTAAAATCTTGGCTTTGTCAAAGCCTGTGGGAAATCTCCCTTTGATTACAAAAGAGCTGTTTTTTGAGTAACCATGGCTGTTTCAGTGCCTGACTGGTCTGTGAAGAGAGTGAGGGAAAGCAAGTCTTTCAGATATTTTCAGTACTCATTCAGCTAATTTTTAGCACTCGTACCATATTGATCCACTTTTTTAAACAGTAGCTATTGTGGAAATAAAAACATAGAGAAGAAAAATATATTTTGATATATTTAAAGATAAGGAAGGATATATATATATCTGTATATAAGTAAGGAGAAACATATGTGCTTACTTTCTTAAATATCTGCTCTGTGCTATCAGTAATGTAGCCAATACAGACTGCAAGACTAAATTAATGTTGAAATAGCTTTTAATAGCCATTTTTTCTTTTGTTCTTTGTTTTGTGTTTATAAATATTTCCTGAAATTTTTTCTTTGTTTGCAGGTCTCTGTGATTTTGTTTTCACTTAAATTGTCCAAAACAGTTTGAGAAAATAATTTTAAAAAGGTTAATTTAAAACTAAGAAGGCAAAAATGCTTCCTGGTTTAAGTCCAGGTGGCAACTCAGCCACTCAGCTGCATGCTCACTCCCTCCCCCCCCCCTTCTTTCCTCCCACTCCCAGAGGGACGAGGAGGAGAATCCAAAGAATACAACTCCCACGGGTTAGACATAATAACAGTCCAGTAACTAAGGTATAACACAAAATCACTACTGTTAGCACCAATAATAATAATGATAAGGGAAGCAATAAGGGAAGAGAATACAAGTGCTCACTATCTGTCAAACAATACTCAGCCCACCCCCAGCAGTGATCTAACCCTCCTGGGTAACTGCCCCCAATTTATATAGTGGGCATGAATGCTGTGGTATGGAATACCTCTTTGGTCAGTTTGGGTCAGTTTTCCTGTCTCTGCTTCCTCCCAGCTTCCCCTCCTCCCTGGCAGAGCATGAGACTCAGAAAGTCCTTGGTCAGAGTAAACATTACTGAGTAGCAACTAAAACCATCAGTGTTAACATTGCTGTTCCCTGGCTGAAAGTCAAAACCACAGCACTGAATCAGTTACTAAGAAGAAGAAAAACGACTGCTACTGCTGAACCCATGGCCGTATCCACCCCTTATTCCGTACCATTCATGTCATGCTCAGATCCCACATTTTCAATATACCTAATCTAAAAGCAATTGTATTGAATGGTTGGAAAGTTAATGAACTATAATTTGTTTTTCTGTATTACAAATCAATTAAATACATTTAGTGAATTTTTGGTTAACATTGTGAATCGATCTTTAAAAAATATTTGTTCCTAAAAAACCCAAAATAATATACATTTTAATTTTCTTTAAAAAAGTTATTTTTTTTTATTTAGTTTGACATTAACAGGATAAAGTGGAACATTAGCAGCATTCATCTTGAGAAATTGTTGCTTTTTTTTTTTTCTGTTCTGCAATAGTGTCTATCTTCATCTTCTTTTGGCTTTCTTGCCATTAAGGAAAGTTCTTATCCACATTATGACATTTTGGGATGAATATCCCACGCTGCTGCATGATTGTTCATGTAAGCACACAGGTCTCTATATTATGAAAAATAATGAAAATTTGAATATTTGATGGATTTTAAATGAGCCAATTTAAGATCATTAAATAATTTAGATTAATTTCTGGAATCAAGGCATGAATTGTTTTATTCAGGAGTGTAGAGATTTAAATGTGGAGGGAAGGTGGTGGCAGGTAATGGACAGCAAACAGTGATGGGTTATGAAAGGCTAACTGACTCAGTCTGTTCTCTCTTGAGAAAGATGTTCAATTCACTGCTGCAATGCATTCTTTACCCAAAATTATCTTAACTTTCCAGGTTTATTAGAAATGTCAGCTGAATCATGGAATAGTTTGATATGTACAGGCACATTTTTGATACTTTGAATTCCTTTATAATTTAGTTTGCATAACTGCTAAGGCAGTTAGACTTCAAATTAACAGAAAAAAAATGTTTCCTATCTCTCAAAAATCTGGTATAAACTCTCCAAGTTTTTTTTTTTTTGTTTTTTTAGTGTGATTATTTTTTTGTTTGTTTGTTTGTTTTGTTTTGTTTTAATTCTTTCAGCTGTTTCTGCAGTACCTTTTTGTCATAGTTTTGATTGGCACAGAGTTTTAAACCACAACAGTTTTACATTTGTACTATTATTGTGATGATATTTCTTTTTTATGGTATTTGTGAAGATAGTTACTAAATGCAATGTCACACAAACTTCTGGAGTCTTCTGAAAACAAATATAAAATATGCACATGAAAACATAATTGAATTCAAAATAAGTCTTTTTTCCTTAATATTTCCAGATATAGCTTTTTTTGCTGGGCACCTATGGTTAGAAGCATTTGATTTCAGTTGGATTTGGAGGCCTATTTCATATTTACTTTTATGCATAAATTGAACATTTTGGTGGATTGAGAATTAAGCATTTTGTATGAAGTTAGACCCTTGTTTAGCAAATACAGTTTAGACTACTCTGGGCTTTTTCATCATGCATTATATGGCAAAAGAGAGCAAAGCATTTAGGAATGATAGCCTAGCCTACAAGTTGTTAAGAAGAAACATTTGGGTTAAAGGCCACTTATGTTTGGAAATTCACTTCCTGACAAAAGAGAAAAAGGAAATTGTTTGACACTTTATTATAGATTTTTGTGATTTTTAGATATTCACAAGAAAAGGATCCAATCCAATTGTTACAAAATTTGAAGTAATAATGTATAAATATTTGCCACAAAATCAGTTTTCCTTTAGAATAAAATATGCTATTATTTTTTCCATTTCTTGTGTAATTCTATTGTAGTTATTTTAATGTATACAGGAATATTATATCACAGATTTCTGTACCTGTGTTAACAAAGATAAATGGAAGCTTGGATTTTAATAAAACTTTGCAAACAATTCCATTATAGCTTGTCAGAAGCACACAGAACCTCAACTGTAAGTTTTTTCATTTGTGACAGTTTTGTCAACATCATTGACTAAGAGTATGAACCCTTCCATTCAATCTCTAGAAGAAAGAATAAATTGACAATTCACGTATAAAGCTTTTAACAGTATTTTTAGCTATGACAATTCTTACTGCCATATAAGAATTTATACCAAAATAAAAGAAGAATTTCTGGAAAAAGCTGAAGGTAATGTTATTTGAATATTAACAAAGTATTCTAACAGTAGAGTAAAAACCTTGCTTAATTTTAGTTATCCTTTTTACATTATTTTCATGCAACTTGCAGCAGGCATATAATTTAAAAATATTAACTCTGATTTATACATTTCTACTATGTTAATGATGATATTGCGTTTACAATTTACAAATATTTTAAAATAGTGGTTTTTCTTCTATTTCTGGAATTGAGTTATGAAGTTTGTTTTTACATGCTTTAAGACCACCATGTTAATGTTCGTATGTGCATAGGGTATTCTTTCTAAATTCAGTATTTCACACTAGTGGAAGTGGTAACATATAATGAGTACAAGGAAATATGCAGCCTAGGTCACATGTAACTTGGCAAAAGCCAGATGATATTTTCTGCTAGAGAATCTGTGGGTAGCAAAGAGAGCATCATTTGCTTGATTAGGCAGGAGAATGTATTTAAGTAACTTTTTAAAACTGCCTGTATGAGTTACTAGTCTCTTATTTAAGCTGCTTTTATATATATTTTCAGGTTTTATAAAAAAACTATGAAACAAACAAACAAAAAAGAAAGTCAATCACCAGAAGTCCAAACTCCTGTCAATTATTAGTCCAAGAAATTAGATATTATAATTTGAAAATCAAGCTCAGATGTGGGACTGAATTAAATCACAGACCATTGAATTAATGCATTCAGCAATCAGATCATTAAGCTAACACAGGATGCAGTCACTTCTTGTGAGTCTTACCACAGGAACTGAATTAGGTTTTTCAGTTCCTTATCACCAGTAGAAGTAATCTTCTAAATTTGCCTTCATATAAAAATCCAAATTCATTTAACATTCAGTCCTTGGGCAAAATTGAGGCTTTTATTTTTCCTGAAAATTCTTCATGTACAGGACAACTCTCTTCTCCTCACTGCTTCTTTTTATTCCCATTCATTCTGCATTCTGCAATCCCAAATCTGTAAAAGTCAACTAACCATACATGTTTTCTTACAGAGGTAACCAGATTCTCCAACAGTTCATGCAAACATTTAAAGGGAAAGTAGCACTGTGGTTTATCAAATAGAAGTCCTTCTGCTTCCTAGAGCTAAAAAGTTATTCTCAGTGTATTCCCAAGGGAAGGCAATTATTTCTTATAGAAAGGAAGATTGAATAAATACATGCGTATGTATATTGAAGCAAGTGTCAGATACTATATATAAAAACATGAGAAAACAAAAAGTGAGGCCTGAAATCTATGCCTTGTGGCATTTCAAGGCACATGCCATTGGAATCTGTGTTGTAGTGCAGGATCAAAGGTAAAACAAAACTTTTGTTCTCCTTGATGATAAAAGGTGTGTGACATTTAGTAAGAAACTTTCCTGTTCCTTCCTTAGGCAATAGAAGAACTTGATCCTGTGGGTAAGCTGATCTATCACTGAAAATAAAATCATCTGGCAATGACTGATGTTGGCCTCTATAAGATGGTTATTTCCATGGGGAGGAATATATAACAAATTTTAGAGATTAAAAAAATACTTCAATGGAATACAGAAAATTTAAAAACCTTAGTCTAACAAATATAAAATAAACTTTATTTGGGACCTTTTCAATTTTAGCATATTGACATATACAATAATTTAAGCCTTGCTGGTGTGATGTGGACTAGAATTCAAGAGAATACCAACTGGGTAACAGGATGCTGAGTAAACTGCCCTTATAGGAACTAAATCTAAGTTGGGTGCATATAATGTAGTTCCATTTTTTCCTGTTTAAAGCCATATATAGTTATTTTTTATGGGTACCAGCGAATCAATGTCTTATGTTGTTTAGTTAATTATGTTGAGAACAAGCTACATAATTATTTTGCTATAATTAGTGTTTCTATTATACTGTTGTTTTATTTCCTTTATAAACCATTAGCTTTACTACTATAATTCTCATTCCAATAAACGTATTGGAATATCCACATTCCTTCATTGCAGTTAAACACTCATAAGTTTAAGATACTGTTTGCTCAAAATCACATATCAGCTAATTAGAAACATTCTTTGGCAGAATATGTTTATAACTTTCTCTTTAGCCTTCTGCAAGTATTACTACGATAGGAAAGTATTATGCTTCTAATAAGCTAAATTCGTACCTACTGAGTTGCATTTCACATTTCCTGCATTTATGGAAAAAAATGAAGAAAATGCTGCTCCCATATCTTATTAGCCAAACAACATAGGCTCATGTGTTAGAAGCTGGGTTTCTAGCTGGCACCTTTTTTGCAGATGAGCTATGCTTTCTTTATGATGTGAACAGATGCAAACTCACCAAATCTTGCAAATGAAACAACAGGAAGCTGCATCCCTATGCTGCCCAGTCTGTTAGAAATAAAATCTAAGATGGGCTCTATGATATTAACATTTATAGTGTGTTAACATGATAGCAGGTCTCACAGTGAGTGCATTGTCAGCAATTTTTCCCCTGCATCCAAAGGACCCATAGGTAACAATGTGTTTTGAATTCTGTTTTTATGACCTCTTACAAATGCAAGTCAGATACGCCATTTTAAACAGAAATAGACCATATATTCCAATTGTTGTGGAAATAGGAAGGCTTAAAGTACAGAAAGTTTGATAAATTCCCTTGCTCGAATCTCATTACAGTACCAGACAGGGCAATTACCTGTAATCTGGTTCCAAAAAATATTAAGAATAAGAAAAAAATACCTACTGTTCCTTTAAAGAAGATGTCATAGAATTTTAGCTGCAAATATTTTAAATCCCATGATTTGAATTAAAAATAGAAATGACAAATAAATCTGTATGTACTACCAGACACATATAAATAAATGCTACCAAATACTCATGAATAATCGTGATTATAAAGCCTCTAGAGTAATTTTTTTTTTTTTTTTTCCAGAAAGCATGTCTAAATAGATATAAATTCAAGGAATGTGTGACCTGCTTGTGGATAAGCCTTGAACAGAAGGAGAGGTTAACATTTTTAGCTAAATTATGCTTGCAAATGGCTCACTCAGTTTTGCGTAAGTGGCCCTGGTTCAAAAACTCACTGTCTGCAACGGAAACATTTTCACTGTATTTCTTAACTATAGGATTTTGGGAAAACCAGCGCAAAATGCGCTTTTAAAGACCACCTTCCTATTCTTAACTAGCATAACAACATAACTGTTTTTGAAAATTAAATTCTATTATTGAGCATCTGGAATAAAAAAGTTAAGATTTTACTAAATATTATGATAAACAATATGAAGTTGCAGACAAAAATCCACACTACTAAAACCTGATGCTTCATCCCCTAAAGATATGTTTTATAAGAAAAAAGATTTCTCTAACAGTCTTTGGATAACCTTATTTTTCAGGAATGTTGAAGCAGAAAAAAAGCATCATTAACTCAGTGACTTTGCTTCTGTTTAAGGATGTGGTAACAAATTGCCCAGCAGTTTGGAACAATGGGACCTGAGGTATAGAAGGCAGAAAAAAAGACTAATAATAGTTTTTTGTTATTTTTCTGGGTTATTTTTGAGACTCGCGACTTTCAGCAGCATTACTTCATCACCGTTTTGAAACTGTTAATATATACTTAGTCTGATGTAAAGTATCGGCCACTGAACTAGCACCAAAATAGAAAGTGATAGGTAATGTATCATGTATAAAAAAAAAAAAAATCAACCAGCAGCTCAGATGTTTATTATTTTTTATTCAGTCAAATAATTCAGAAAATATCATGGCTTCATCTAAGAAATAAATTGCAGAGCTTCATCTTTATTTCATTAGGGGAGAGAAAAATCAGAAAAAAAAAATCAGATTGATAATTTTAATCTACCTAAGTCCTGTGAATGGGATTTTTCTATTAATTATTATTTAAAACTGATGCTTTCATGGGGATATTTTGAAGTGCAGAGCTCTACAGACATATGTCCTACCGATACTTGGTTTTACTTCAACTTCTCATCTTTACATCATTCTTTCACTGAATTTTTGCATTGTCATCTGCTGGTCATGATGTATAATTTTGTTGTGACTACAGTCACAGTTAATGAAAATATGAGAACATTTACAAGGCTCATGAAGATTTATAAAATAATAAAGAGCTTAGAGTATGTGGGTAAAAAAAAAAAAAAAAAACAAACACCTAGCTAGCATACTAATACTGAAAAAGAATTGTTAATTCTGGAGTAGTATCTACCTCTGACATATGTTCTCTGCAGAAATATTGCTTGAAATATCAACTTGGGATTTAAATCCTGAAAAATACATTTTTTGTCCTTGTATTTTCCTTATTTAAGTAAATGAATTAGTTTTCTAGGATTTTTAGGCCTTACTGTAACTACTAAATAAGTAAACTCTTTGATACGTGTAGTTCATTATATTCAAAATAGGCAGCCTCTTTGTTACAGTTTCAGATTTCAAAAGCTTTTCAGTTTTGACTGAAAAATATGAACTTGCAAGGAACTTCATATATGTATACAGGAGCAAAGTTGAGTCCGTGCCAAATATGGAAAGCAAGGCATATGCAAATAAGTCAACAAAGCAACTGAACTTCTGTGAGCAAAACTGAATCCTTGATTGGATTTAGATATTTTTACTATAATAACCATGAACAAGAATCCTTGAGGGATGACTACAGTGTAATTCAGTTGTGTCACATTATTTTAATCTAAAGTGAGATCTGGGTATAATTTACATTTTATAGTGAGTTGCAAGTTCGAATCAAAATACCTACTACACTGGCAAAAAACATATTTCTTAAACAAAAGATGGACATTTTTTTTCCTTTTTTGTCAACATTTATAAATGAGCAAAAAGAATTTACCAGAATAATCTAGGGTTTAGGACCTTCATGTCATGCTTTTGCCCAGAGGTATTTTTAGGTAAACTTAAGCAATCGTTTACATCTTCCATGTATCATTGGTTTCAACTCATAAAATAGGCACTTTCTTATCTGAAAAGTGTTCTGGGAAGATCTTAAAATCATTTACTAATATAATTAATATAAGAGGAATAGGTGCCTTAGAACTACTGGAAGCAGATATATTCAGAAAAACAGTGTTTAAATTGTAACTAAATGCCTTAAAAAGACATTATGATCATTCACTTGATGTTATCATAACATAGGCATTAAGTCAATTTTATTGATTGCAGGTGTAAAGATATAAGGTAAAGCTTGTAGGAAGATAGAGTATCTCTTTTTTTAGATCAGTTGGTATAGCTTGAGAAAAGGGGCAAGCTTTTGGATACTTAAGCTCCTGCTACCAGAAACTGAATAAGCAACCTTCAAGGCTAAGTACAAATTTGAGAAAAAATGCTGTGAAAGTAACTAGTTACGTTAATCAGACTTTCTGAAAGAAAAGAGCTGGTCTCAAAATTCTATTCAAGAATAAAGATTAGATATATTACCATGATCAATGAAATTATTGTTTCTAGAGTTTATGATTTTGGAAAGCTGATGATGATATTTTATTTTTTCAGATATTTCTATTCTTTTGAAGGTTGTTTTATTTTGTTTTGTTTTGGTTTAGTTTGTTTTTTTAATTTAGATTTCTCTTAAGAATGAATACTGAGATGGCGGAAGTGATGTGATTGCAGATTTTTTGAAATATTTTCTTAGTGATGATTAGGTATTCATCTAATCATTGCAAAGAGAATATTAACACATTTTCTATTCTATCTTATTCTGTTATAGAGCAGTTTTTTAATTGCCTGCCAGTAATTTATGTTTATATGTACTGACATAGATGCGTATATTGCCTAGTTATAGTCAGGTTTGATTTGTTACCTGATCTTGGAAATCTTTCAGAAGACACATGTAGTTCTGAAGATGAAAGATTGGTTGAAGACCAGTTTCCGAAAAGCTTTTCTCTAGGTAGGATCCTTGTTTTGTATAACTCTCAAACTCCCAGTGATTCCAGATTCCAGAATGAGTAAATATCTTTTTTGCAGTGTGAGTTCAACATATTTTCTGTATTCGAAGTGATTTTCTACAATGTATTTTGACTTTTCTCTGTGAAAGTCTGCTTGCTGTTTAAAACCTTCACCTAGATTGTTGAAAAGGAATTACAACTATGTTTCCTAGAGCACATACAGGTTCTTTCCCAGGGACCTCCTAATATTTTAATGTAGAAAAGAATCGTAGAAAAGTTAGGGTTGGAAAAGATCTTCAGATCATCTAGTTCAAACCCCTCTGCCATAGGCAGGGACACCTCCCACTGAACTATATCACCCAAGGCTCTGGCCAACCTGGCCTTGAACACCACCAACGGTGGAACATTCACAACTTCCTTGAACAGCCCATTCCTGTGCCTCATCACCGTTACAGTAAAGAATTTCTTCCTCAGATCCAATCTAAATTTCTCCTGAAATATCAGTGAGAAAAAAGCAACAAACCACCCTCCACATATAAGTACTATGCTCATTTGTAGAGAAGACTGGAGAGAGTAGATATTCAATTCAGTCAATATTTTGCTAAGTGCAGTGGAAGGTCACAGGCAGATTAATCCCAGGATTCCTTAACCCATAGGTAAGGCAGATTACACACACAGATACTTAACAAAACATAGGGCATTTTAATCGGATTTTCCATAGGTGTCCTAGTGTTTAGCTTAGATGTTTCTACTGCTAGGGCAGCTTCATTATTTAATTTCAAATTATTGAAATTGAAATATAATTGTGTCTTCATTTACAAACACATGAACCTCATATTCTCTGTACCAGATTTTTTTGTTTCAAGTAATTCTAAAGCAACAGCTGTAAAAGATATTTCAGTAAAACTTAACTGAAGAATTATTGCACCCAGATGCCATTAATTTGAAATGAAGACTAAATTACCACCTGAACAAAAGCTGTTGCAGAAAGATTTGAGCCTATGCTCTCTGATAAGAATCATATAAAACACTGGAAGAAGAATGATTACCTGAAACCACAGGAAGCTCTATTTATTTTATTTTGCTTTCCCTCTTCCTTCCTCTTTATATTCCTCTCTTAAAGTGCATTTATTTATGGAACACCTGATTCCCTGCTGTTCTCAGTATAATTGGACATATAGGTAAGAATGCTTAGGCTTAAAGCTTACTACTTAAATGGTACTTTTGCTAAACAATCAACAGCATATATTTTTAAATGTGAATGGTTTTTTCCTCATCAGGGTAACATTGTTCTGTATGACGCTTGTCAGGTATTTCCTAATTAGTTTTTTAAAATTTTTTTGAGGAAATATTTTACTCCAATATTGAAGCCAGAACTGCTGGAAGCTCAACGGTCATTGTCATGAGATGGTAATGAAATTAATATACTTAAATTTAACCAATCAATTACATGAGATTATTTTCCAGATGGAGATCACAGACTAGCATGGGTAGAAAAACTGCAACATGTCATTGAATTTCTTGTTCCATTCCAGGTAAGATTAAGGGTGCCTGGACAACTGAGAATACTTGGACTATGAAAAGATATTTGTTTAAAGGTGTCTATTTTAAAAAAGCGCAAAACCCAAAACACACACAAAACCAAAACCAAACACCAATCCAACAAACAAACCGACCAACCTTTTTTCAATGGAGTTACAGAAGCTCTGACCCTAAGCTGGTTCCACTGCTTTAGTTTAGTTATTTTTGTCGTTGAAGTCTGTGTGATTGCAAACTTCTTCATTCAGTGGAGATGAAGAGGGTTGTCAGCCTCTCAGTCCATGCTGGCCAGCTGGAGTGCATGGCACTCTGCCTGGGGATAGATGGGTAGCTGATGAAATCTTATGGGTCAGGGTTAAAGCAAGGGCAGGAACAGGAGACTTTATGGTGGGGGTCTGCTACAGGCCTCCTGACCAGCAAGACTGAGTGGATGAGGCCCTCTATAGATATAGCAGCAAACTCATGTTTATAATCCTTGATCCTCACTGGGAACTTCAATCATCCGCGTATCTCTTGGAAAGACAATGCAGCAGGGTACAAACAATTCGGGAGATTCTTGGAATGTATTGATGATAACTGCCTTCTCCAAGTCATAGAGGACCTCAAAAGGAAAGATGCTATGCTGGACCTTGTTTTCACTAACAAGGAGGGGCTCATGGGGAATATGAAGCTCAAGGACAGTCTTGATTGCAGTGACAATGACATAGTGAAGCTCAAGATCCTTAGGGCAATGTGGAGAGTGCACAGCAAGCCTGCTACCTTGGTCTTCAGGAGAGCAGACTTTGGCATCTTGAGAGATCTGCTAGATATACATTTTTTTAGTAGCTGATATTTTTGTTAAAGTAATCTTCAGCCAGCTCTAGAAACCCGTGACAGGAGACAAAATTATAGTTGCTACAAAATCCATGGGTTAGGGTTTCCACGTGGAAATGTGTAGTAAAAAGATTTATATTATCTTCCTTACTCAAAATTCAGGAAAAATTAATCTCTGCACTGATCCTGCAGGGAGAGCTGATGGAAATACTTTATCATTGACCCTTTCAAATGTGGTGATCACACCTTGGTTAGATTAGAAATACATAAAAAAAAAAAAAAAAAAAAATGGTCAGGAACAAACAAGATTGCGTGGCACAATTCCATTCCTATTTTCTCTTATTTTTCTGCAAAGATCTAACACCTGTTTTTCAGAAGCAAGATGACTATTGAGTTTAATACATCTTTTTATGTGTAAAATGAAAGTGTTAAGTTCTGTTAAGTCGTTCTTTGAGTGGCTGGGGAAGACTTGTGGTTTTTGATTTATCTCCTAGTTTGGTTTCCTTCTCTGACACTTTGAAGGCAACAGAGCCTCACATCTGTCAGCTGGACACTAATCCTAGTGATGCAAATATCTACATTAAATGAGTATTAACATTCCAGATTTTGGATGTCAAACAAACACTTTGATTGTATACCTTCCTTGTGCTTTGAAGTTCTGCTCTGCCTCAAGAGTGTAAGGTTAGTGTGGAGAGAAGAATTCCTTCCTATTCATTAATTTGATATTGGGAATGTCCTTGAGGAACTCAATGACATCCCTTATTATTATGATCTGAAAAAGCAGGTTGGCTTTCTCGTCTTGCACTGGAAATCTGCTTCTATTGCATAACACTGTATTCTGTAGGACAAAACTCCCAACTGCCTCTGTTTAAAATCCTCAATGTTGTGTGAAATATTCACAAACTCAAAGATAAGTGCTTTGTACCTTTATTTAGGGAGTAAAATTCCTGTCATAGACTCTCTTTTCCAAACAGGAAGTAAATGGCGATACCTTTCAAGTTGTCATCCTAACCACTAGATATTGGGTAAAAAACAACACTAGGAAGTTATTTTCTGCTGTTCTTGTGTTAAATGGATAACCGCTCTTAAGGACCTTCAAATATGAGAAGCAAGCCCAGATAGATAGAGCTTTCTGTGTTTCTAAGATGACCCAAGCCTTTAGTACTTGAAGACCAGCTTAGATAATTCTCCATTCAGATTGACGGCTTCTGTAAGTTTTTTTATATATTGTCTGGAGAAACCTGAGCATCTCCTTTGGGACTGCAGACACTATAAGTGTTAGAATATCTAGAACTGAGGTGCTCTGATATCTGAGTCGTTGGTGCATTTAGTATCTACACTTCAGTCTTATGAGTCAGTAATTATAAACCATGAATTTGAAGTACATTTTGTCATTACTACATTTCATCATGTCTAGTTGTTGTGGTAAAGGCATTCAATTTGGTTCTTCCTAAGGGAATTAAGTGTCTGGAAATGCTGGAAAGCCCTTTAAAGCTACTTATGATTGTGTCATAGAATCACAGTCATTGAATAGTTAGAGTTGGAAAGGACCTTGAGATCATCTAGTTCCAACCCCCCTGCCACATGGCACTTCCTTCAGTTTTCCCTAAACAAAAAAAAAGAATCTCTGCCTCTTTTATGTAAGATCATGCCACTTGCTATATTTGCAGGCTTTTCAAATTTATATTGACTTTGAAGAACCTAGTAATATAAGGCACTGTTTTCCACTGTGCATTGGTGAAAAGTCTTGATTTGCCTGCTTCAAAAGTGAGAAAGAGTACTTGTATAAAGCCCATTCATTTGCTTGCTCATTTGCTGATTGTTTTTTTAACTACAGTATGCTTAACAATATTTTCAAACAGCACAATTGGAACAGGAACAGAACCATAAACTAAGGAATAAGAACTGAATTAGTAACAGTGAATACATTAAATTAGTACAATTTGTTGCTTTTAAACACAGAAAATTCATTCAGAGTATCTTTTAAATACAGTAAATCTCAGTCCCAAATTAGTCCAAATCCTTAAGTTAAAATTAAACTAGGAAAGCGTTTCAACATTTAGCTATAGGTGGAACAGTGCCTGTTCACATCTGCAATAGGAAAAGTTGAATCAGTAGTTGCATTTACAGTGTTAATAGCAGTTAGAAACTTGGCATTATTCAGTGACTTGAAAACAAGCTTGTATAACTTCTATTCCATAGGCAGTATATAACACCATGATTCTTATGAAAGAAAAATATTTCTAGCAAAGTTTCAGAAGAATTCTGTGTAATCAGGATGACATCATCCTCATTGGTTAGGGATTGAGATTTCTATGAGCCGGCTGACTCAATTTACTCAGCAGAGTTCCTTCTGAACTTTTGCATTCAAATAACTTCAAGCAAGTTGAT
The DNA here is from genome assembly GCA_032466535.1 of Forpus xanthops. Classification (NCBI taxonomy): domain Eukaryota; kingdom Metazoa; phylum Chordata; class Aves; order Psittaciformes; family Psittacidae; genus Forpus; species Forpus xanthops. The sequence continues at coordinate 52,847 of JASSUY010009845.1, read as the reverse complement.
TTTTTTTCTTTGTTTTCTTGTGTGCAAATCCAGAAAGTCTGTATCACTTCCACACTGTTCTTTGAACTCTTTGCATACATTTGCCACTGCACAATTATGCTATAAAAACCTGTGATGGGTGATGACTCACCCCTTTTAAATTTCATGCACATAGTAAAATCTTCACCTCCTGCATAGTGAAGGTGGTTATGTTCCCTGCAGGCAAAACTACTTAAAAGAAACTCACTGAGGATGAAGCTACCCCACCAGAAGTATAAGCTGCAAAGACAGATAGCTTAGCTTACATATGAGATACCTCGCACATTATTCTGAGATGTCAACTTACATATGACTACCTCACACATTATTCTGAGATGTCAACTTACATATGAGATACCTCACATTATTCTGAGATGTCAGTAATAATTGAAGAGTAAGGTAAGTCTCCTTCACAGATGCAACTTTATTTTCATTTTTTCCCTGATTTCATAAAAAAAAACATAGCAGTAACTATATATTCTGGATATTTGTACGAATTTGTATGATGAGTTTTCCATCACTTTGATGTTCTGTGGTACACATCAAAATGGAAAACATCGAAAATATTTTTTTTTCTCTATATATTTTCAGAATGTTAAAATTCATATTTTACCCTTTTCATGTTCAGTTATGAAACTATGCAACAGAGCTGGTACCAGAGACATCTATCTGGTTTTAGGTTTTGATATTCTCTACTTCACATAAAAGTGTTAATTTGGACACTTGTTAATGTTATTTCTTTTCTGATTTTTCTTATAGGTTACATGATGTTTTCTATTCAACTGGATCTTCACAATATTCAAGGCTCACTTTAACAGACCAATTTTTTTTTTTTTTTTTTTTGCTTTTTAATAGTTTATATGAATTTCAAAAAGCCTAAAAAATTCTGAAGAATAATAACTATTCAGAATATTTTAAATGCATAATGATACTTATGGATTTTTGATTCACAAAATATATCACGGTCAATTAATTGCACTGTATGGCTCTTTTTGTTTGAACCTAAATGTCTCACAGTAAAATTTCTGCCTATAATAATCTTTTTTTTTCCCTATAGGTGATCCTGCCCCTCTACTCTGCTTCTGTGAGACCCCACTTGGAGTATTGTGTGCAGTTCTGGTGTCCTCGACATATAAAGGACATGGAACTGGCAGAACAAGTGCAGAGGGCCACACGGATAATCAGGGGACTGGAGCACCTCCAGTATGAAGATAGGCTGAGAAAGTTAGTGCTGTTCAGCCTGGAGAAGTCTTCATGGAGACCTCATAGCAACCTTCCAGCGTCTGAAGGGGGCTTATAAGGATGCTGGGGAGGGACTCTTCATTTGGGACTGCAATGAGAGGGCAAAGGATAGCATGTTCAAACTTAAACAGAAGTTCTGATTGGATATGAGGAAGAAATTCTTTACTGTAAGGGTGGTGAGGCACTGGAATGGGCTGCCCAGAGAAGCTGTGAATGCTCCATAGCTGGCAGTGTTCAAGACCAGGTTGGCCAGAGCCTTGGGTGGCATGGTTTAGTGTGTGTTCTCCCTGCCCATGGCAGAGGGGTTTGAACTAGATGATCTTAAGGTCCTTTCCAGCCCTAACTATCCTATTATTCTATAAAAGGTCATTTCAGATAAAAGCCCAGGACCAAATAATCTAAATCTGCTGTGATAATTTCAGACCTACATTTAATAAACTATTTTCTTTTCCATTTTAAATATAAACAAGTAGTGTCTGTAGAATTTCAAAGTCAGTGCATAAAAGTACATTGAAATTATTTCAGAGAATGATTCATTAAAATTTATGATATTCTGAGTAATTTCACACTCACAAATTTGATTAATTCAAGGTTCAAAACATTCTAACTGAAAAGTTATGGCTACCAGCTGATCCAGTTTTAAAACATTTAAATACCAAGAACTTAATATATTTTTTTCATGTTTCTTTTGGTTAATGTGAATATCATCAAATTATTTAATTTTATGATTTGCAAATAGCTAAAACATCAAAATTAACACTTGAAGCTCTATTTATAACAAAGAGACTAACAATCTCCTGCCCTCTTAATTATCCTTAATTCTCACTACACTTTGAGTATATTGAGTCTCTGTATAGTGGCTTCATATTTGGTAGTACTCGGTACTGATCATTCCACTGCCTACTGAAAATCTGGCCTCTTCATCCTGCTCACAACTGAGAGTTGAGTTGTTTTGTAAATCTGGCCCTTGTGGGCCAAATCCTCAAAGCTCTTGCCTTTTAATTACTCAAGAAAAATCTGTTATGCTGGGACTTGAATTTTAGGACATATACTACAGAATAATCAGAATTTGGAATCACTGAGATGAATGTTTTCATGTAATTATTTTCATGTACCAGAATGTATTTGAACTCAGTATTACGGTAGGCTCACAGTTCACATATTTGGTGTTTGTTTTCTTTTTTTTTTTTTTTTTTTTAACACATTTAATACACCTATCCTTAATTAATGCAACTAAACAAAAAAAAAATCATATTTGATTTAAAAAAAAGCCAGTATGAAGTGAAAGCAGGTGGTGCAAACATACCTAGTGCTTTCATAGAAGTGATATAAACATTGCCTTCATTATTGTACTTAAAAGTAACTCCACAGAGGAGGAAGAACCCCCATCCTGCCTCATTCCTCTGAGTGTCTGCTTGTCCCATTTAGTACACCTGCAGCTGGTACTTTTCTCAGTTAGTACTCTTTTAACACATCGGCTGCCAGGGAAAAAGGGGGAGGGCAAAAATCTTTCAGCAAGCAGCTGCTGGCAGAGAATGAAAGCTTTCATGCAGTGTGAATTAAGAATTATATTGTGAGGTTGGCAGCTGATACCAAGTTTGGAAGCAAGAATCTGCTATTTTAATCCATGAATTCTGAGAGTTGTTTGTATTAACCTAGACAGTGAATTCTAGACACATTTAATCAGGTCAGATATTACACAGATTTAGACAGAAAAGAAAAGGTAAGCATTTTTTCCATACTGAAAAGGAGGATCACTGTTATTAACATTGTCTTTTTAAAGAGACATTGAAGAATGGAATGGAATGGAATGGAATGGAATCAAATCGAATGGAATATACCTGCATGCACTCAGCAAGAATAAAATTTACCTTATGTGAGAAATTCTATTGTACTGTGTTTGTCGCTTATATGTGATTGCTATTAAACCATTATGGACTGAACTCAAACCATCAAGCTTGTTTCTGTTTACAAACTTTGCATCATTAGACACCCAAAAGAAAATGGCAACACTTTGATCTACTCCTACCATATCACCCGTACAATATATTTGTGTTGATCTGTATAATTTGTCTGGTTTTCTTTTCTTTTTTTTTTTTTTTTATTTTTTTTTTTTTTTATTCACACATTATATCTCAGAGCTCAAATTCTGAACATTAGAGAATAATTGAATTCAAATTAAGGTAAAGCAAATTCTTAAATAATAGCACAGGCCATTTGTATCTACTCTCATAACAACAAATGCTTTTAAGGTCCCCAAAGCAAAATCAGTGCCATCAGTTTGCACAGGGGGCAGAGGAGGGGTAGAGACTAATTCAAAGTGAATTAATATGTAGTTCATTAGCGAACACTACTGTTGCTTTTGGGAATGAGGAAATTAACTGGATTATAATTATAAGCAATAAGTGTCTTCATAAACATCTAATTGCTTGACAGGGATGTTCAGTATACTGTATCAGGCCATTTGGTAGGATTGTTGCATGCCATAAATCAAGTTTTCAGCTGTGCAACAGATTGTCTCTATAATGTAACACTGTTTCTAAAGAGACATTTAGTGACCAGAGCAAATTCACAGGTGTCAGCAGGCTGGATGAATTGTAATGAGAAATGAATTAAAGCAAAATTTCTTTACCTTCTTAGATTAGGCATCCAACCCTACAGCTACAGCCAGACCACTATTAGCTGGCTCCCTTGATTAGACACTGGAAGAAGAGGTTCAAAATAGGACATCATGCATAAGGCTGCCTGGTCTCTGTCAGGGTTTGTGTGTTTACACAAATGCAAGCAGTGACGTGAAAGAAGAGGCAAGACCATTGGCAGTAAGTCACTTTAGTCATGGCAAAGAGATTGGCTGCCAGGGGAATTAAATTAGATAGTGAATCCTGTGGGGGCTTGTTAGATTATAGAGCAGACGTTCTGAAAAAGCCTTGACTAACAAACAAGCCTGGCAGGGAGAAATCATTATGATTACCAGTTGCTGCTCTAAACAGTCTGTTCTAGCAGGATCACTTGGTGGGATACTATAAAGAGCAACAAAGGGATTTAGGAGAGCTACGTTGCCTAGAAACTGACTGAACCTTTTTACAAAGGAAAAATTTCTACACTCAAAATACTTCAAAGCCTTTTCTGGTTTTAGTATGTTACATGCTGTATTTTGGATTCTGATTCCAAACAGTTTTGTGGATGCTTCAGGAGACCATGTGCTTGTAAAACTTGCTTGATACAAATTTCATGAACTCAAAATCCATTGATTCCAGAAAGCCTTATATGAAAGGCTTGAAAGAGAAACATTTCTACATGCATTTTATGCCTATTCTAAATTTGATTTGCACTTTCTGCTCATTTTTAGTTTGTCAGTTTAAAAGCCTGCCTCGACGATTCAGCCATTTGCAAGGTGACAGGAATGACATGCAAATACACAAATTGATGAAAGTTTCTGCAATTACGTAGATCTAGATTAATGACTGCCACGTTTCTTGTAAATGTGCTGTTGACAAGATTTCCAGACAAGAGTAAATATAAAATATTCTGGTTTCAAAAACTGTAGAAACATAATGAACGCATTGAAATTACTTCTAAAAATTTAAATATTTAGATATTCTTTTCTGCTTTTCTTTGACTTATATTCACAGAGACTGTGGAGGACGGGGACACAAAAATAGCAAGTGTGAACTGCCTTGTCCTGGCTTAGCTTCCAATGCCACTGAACCAGTCCCTGAAATATTCTCAGGCAAAGTTCCCCTAGACTTTTAACAGTTTTACCTGACTAAGGGCTAAGCAGTCAGTGAGAGCTTTCTGTTTCAGTGACTTGAGTTGAAGTGGGAAGCAAAGACTGCTCAGAAGTGATGAACCCTTTATAAATATAAATTATGTAAGCAGATACTAAAAAATGAAGTCAATATCAGTGATGGGGCACTGCTATCTCCAATATCCTCTGAAATAATGCATTTTAACATATTTATTCTATATTGCATGGAGCAGCTTACCCAAGATATATAAATTTTATATACTGCAAAGTTCTTTCTGATTCCCCTTTTTCCAAGAAAAGGAATTTGCAAGATCTGGTAGGGCATTTACACTATGAAGGTAAATTACACAGATGAAGGAAAGACTTCATCATATTGCAATAAAAAGATATAGATATAGCAAGATCTGCCAAGATATATTGTTAAATAACTAGTTCCTAAAATGTCCCCTGCTTATATAGAGCACTATGGTACCATCAAGTTAAAAGTCCTCTTGATTCATTAAGGGTGAGAAGACCTTGAAGTACACCTGCTTGAGGAGGTATTTTATTTTATTGGCATTTGTAGCTAAATCACCCTAAGACTATCTGGTGAATTTATTATTTAAAGGAAGTTCTCAATTTTTTTTATAGCTTTAATATGCTGTATGCAATGTCATTATTTCCCTTTAGATTAATCATGTTTGAACCAGATACTATGAAGTTTGCAAGAACATTCAAGTTCTTACAGATATTTTTGCCAAAATAGGCAGCTGGAAATTGATCCCAGATGCAATTCCTAAGCAATCAAAACCTGTTCTCTTCGACAAAGTTTTCTGTCATAACTCTCTATGCTTAGGTTTGAACAGTAGAATTTTTTTTTTCTTTTTAGCTCAAAAAAAAAAAAAAATTACTTTGCAGGCATAACTGGTTTGTGGAAGTCTGAGAGAAAAATACATATGATGCTTTGTAAATAAGAGAAATGAGGTTTGTTTGTAAGATTGAGAGAACTTTCAGATTCCAACTTAACTCTCAGATTCATGACAGATTCATCTTTAGTTGACTGGAATATCAGTTTGATGAAACAAAGCATTTAACTACTTTAGAACCGAATTGTGTTTTCCTTTGAGAAAAGAGAATGAATTATCTTAGTAATAATTCACTTAAAAAATAAATTGCTAGAGAAGATATTTATAAATCTATTCTTTGATCTAGTACACAATTGTCATGGGTTCAGCAGCAGCAGTGGTTTTTCTCCTTTAAGTGGTAGCTGGTGTAGCACTGTGTTTTGGATTTTCGGCTTGGGAACAGTGTTGATAACACCAGTGTTTATAGTTGTGGCTTGGAGTGTTTAGGTTTGACCAAGGACTTTCTGAGCTTCATGCTCTGCCAGGGAGGAGAGAAGCCTGGAAGAAGCCAGACGGAAGGAGAGACAGGGCCCTGACCCAAACTGACCAAGGAGGTATTCCATACCACAGTACATCATGCCCAGTTTTACTTCTGGGGGCAGGAATTCGGAAGGAGTTAGTTCACAGCTCAGTCGTCGAGTGGTGAGCAGCTCTGTCCTCTTCCCTTGTTTTTCTCTGGTTATTGTTGTTACTAGTGGTGGCAGCGGTGATTTGTGTTATACCTTAGTTACTGAACGGTCCTTATCTCAATCCGTGGGAGTTGCATTCTTTCGGTTCCCCTTCCCATTTCCCCCTCATCCCCCCCACCCCCCTTTGAAATGGGGGAGAAGAAGGTGGGAGGAGTGAGTGGACAGGCAGATTGATTTATGTCTGAAACCACGACAACAATTTTGCCCTGTTTGCCTGAAAATGTAGATATCAAATTATACAACCTCTATTGCCAAATATTCAAGACATTGTGAGAATCTCAATTCAAAATTGATTCTTTTTTCTCTAGGAATTTTTTTTTTTTTTTTAATTTAAGACTCTAAGATTTGTAACAATCAGAACTGAAGTTTTTGTCATCAGTCAACCTATCTGCTTAACAAGCATTGGGATCTGGTTTCATTACCAATGTTTTACAAATCGTAAAGATTAATTATTCCTTATTCCTCTCATTGTATGACAAAGCTTGAACAGCTTGAATAGCTATGAACCTTCGAAGTGCTTCAGAGTCCTTCACTCTCTAATCATACTGCAGTTGTGTTGAGTGTTAGCATGACCTGGCCTCATAAAAATTAAATAATTTTGATTCTATGATATTCCTTTGACTTGCTTGTCTTATAGGTCAGGAAGACAATACATTCAATGGAATTTTTGTTATGGTTGCAGTTTTATGAAGATAATTATCTTGTGAAAAGGTGACATTTAACAGCATACATTGATTGACAGTCTTCACTAGGGGAAAGCCAAAACATGTCAGTAGTGATTTGCCCCATGAAATATCACCAAAATTAAATTTCTTATAATAAAAGTATGAATGAAAGGAAGTTTTATAGTGCAAATATATAATCTATATTTCAATTTTTATTCACTTTCTATTTTCAAATATATAATAAGTATCTTTTTTTTTCAGTTTCATAATTTATCAACATTTCATTGGTTTTCTAAGAAATAAATGTGCCTATCTCAAGCTCATATCTTGGACAAGAGGAATGTGTTTTACTTTGGTCCCACTTTCTTTATTTGTTTCCCTTGTGACCATTGTCTCTATTTACACACCAAGATTCCAGATTATAAATGCTTAGCAAATATTTTATGAAGAGCACAGACAAACATAGATGTCCGTATCTCCAAATACATTTAAAATATCCCTGTAGTATGCTAAGCTAGACAGAAGCAAAAAAACCTGCATTTAAAAATCTGAGTTTACACACACAGAGGTAGTAAATATGGTGTTATCCTCACTAATATTCATGGGCTTGTCACATCAGCAGAAGATTGATCTAAGAATTCTTTAAACTAGTTTGGCTCTAATGTGTAATTAAATAGAAAACAAAAATCTAAGCATGCAAAAAATTTCATTACTCATGCGTGAGATGAATGAAAAAGATAAAAGTTATCTACCAAAAATTCAGCAAAAGCAAAGCAAGATTTCACTACATTTTAAAAAAGTAATTTTTTTCATCATTATTAAAGCTTATGCCAAACATACATGTCAAAAATTCACCTCAGGACAGAATGGAAGCTTTATTCTTTGTTTAGTTGCTTACCTACAGTAATTCATGTGTGTCCCATTTGTTAGCTACATTTAAGACGCTTCCATACATTCTATTATTTTTATGATAAAGTAAATTTGCCAGTAGCTGCTAGGGCTTCTAGTGGTATTGTATCAATTACTTCAATGTCTAATAAATGAAGACTGTAAATTTGTTTGTATATTGGTTTAAAATATTCACCTCCTGCAAATTTATACAGGGGCAAGTTGAACCTACATTCTAGCCACTATGACTCACGAAGTCCAGAAGAAAAGAGTATCAAGTAAGTAGCAAAGACAAAATATTTATCTGGGTCAGTAAACTTTTGATTTCTAATCTAGAATTATATACTTTTCCTCAATTAAAGCTTTTTGCTTAAAGAAAAGATATTGTACATTACAAAGTGGGCTGTTGCTAGGATCCCAGAATAAACCAAATGCAACCAGTGTTCATGAAAGTCATATAAAAGAGGTTCTATTAGCACTTAGCACAAGATGAATTGAGGATAATCAACTAGTCTCAGCCCACATAAAACAGAAGAAAAAAAACAAAAGTCACTTTTCACTTTAGTGTTGTTGACAAATAATAAGCATTCTTTCTTAGTGTGAATAATAGAGCAGAAAAAAAAATTAGTTTTAACTCAAATATGTACAGTCTATAACAGTTTTCAAACTGAAAATTAATACTTCTCAAAATTATTTTCATTTTTAGAAATATCTTTTTTTGAAAATTCTAGCTATTCTGCTCCCGGAAGCTGCTTGTATTTTCTATTATATATTGACAATGTTTCTGCCATCAGCAAAGAAAAGACCTTTTATAGGAAAGATTAGAGTTCTTAGTAAAGTTGTCCTAGGTTTCTTTTTTCCATATTTTAGTAAAATAGCAATTTTTAATGGCTAAATCCATGATAGAGTGTCTAAGGAACTGAAAGTGCAGGGTGTCTTATCAAATGCCTTACAGAAGTCCAGATAGATAATGTCAGTTGCTTTTCCCTAATCCACCACAACACTGTGGCCCCATCATAGAAGGCCGCCAAACTGGTCAGGCACAGTTTGCTCTTAGTGAAGCCATATTGGCTGTCCCAAATCATCCCCTTACAGTCTATGCTCCTTAGCATAGTTTGCAGGGTGATCTTCTTCAGGATATGCTGGGCACCGAGGTGAAACTGACATGTCTATAACTCCCTTGGTCCTCCTTGTTGCCCTTTTTGAAAAAATAGAGTAATAGGATGGTCAAGAGTCAGCTGCTATGAAGCTTCTTGTCCTGTCCATTTCAGTCACTGTTTCAGTAAAATGCAATGAGATTCAATTTGATAAGTCTAAATTAATTTTTATTTAAGTGGGAAACAAGTAAACTATTTATCTACTGGGGGGTAGTAGAACAGATTCTAAGCAGACCAAAAAGGAAAATATTTCCTCAGTTAGAAGATTCTTTTGCCTTTTCTGCATTTGGTGTTCTCTTGGTGGAGGTTACTTTTCATTACACACCTGTAAGGAGATTATAAGGTTAAATACTCTGGTCACATTTTTATTTACATGATCAAAGAATAAGACTTATTCTGTTTTGCCCTAGCTACAGTATGAAATCAAAAATTCCTTATTAATAAAATATACACTATGATGATGATGGAATTTTATGTCAAAAAGAAATGTCTTTGTTGGTTTGATTATGTTTCTGCTCTCTAATTCATGTCAGAGATCCTGAAAATGTGAAGCAAATTCAGGTGTTGCTCAAACTTGTGCTTTTTCATGTCCTGGTTTGTTTTTCTTTCCTCTCTGAAACTAACCTAGACATGTGCTACTCTTTGTAACTCCTTTTTTTTTGTTGCTTTGTAACTCTTTGTTTTGATTTTGTCACCAAACTCTGAAGAATATCCAAACAGCCTTGTGGTGTTATATTTGAGAAAGATTAGGATGTTCCCAATATCAATGAACGACTGTCGTGTTTTAAGCTCCTCAAGCAGTTCGCTCCCTCACTCCCCCTTCTTTCTTCCCCCAGTCCTGGGGGAATGGGAAGGAGAATAGAAAAAATGCAACTCCCATGGGTTGAGATAAGAACAGTTTAGTAATTAAGGTATAACGCAAACCGCTACTGCTACCACCAATAATAATAATGACAAGGCAAATACAAGGAAAGAATACAACTGCTCACCAGCCAGTCGGACCAAAAAGTGCACCCCCACCCTCCTGGGTCTCTGCTCTCCGTTTTTATATCCTGGGCATGACCTGATGTGATATGGAATACCTCTTTGGTCAGCTCTGGGTCAGGTGTCCTGTCTCTTCTTCCCCCTGACCTCCCCTCCTCCCTGGCACAGCATGAGTGTCATGGGTTCAGCAGCAGCAGTCATTTTTCCCCTTTAAGCAGTAGCTTACCCATGACAATGAGACTCAGAAAGTCCTTGTCCAGCCTAAGTATTACCAAGCAGTAACTGAAAACAATGGTGTTATCAGTGCTGTTCTCAGGCCCAAAATCAAAAACACAGTGCTGCACCAGCTACTATGAAAAAGAGAAAAATGACTGCTGCTGCTGAACTAATGACAATAGCAAATAAATATATTCATATGAGTTAAGTCAGAATTAGAAATTATTAGAATGTAATTATCATAAGCGAGGCCTTCTTATTCTTAATACTTGTCTGTTTTTAAAACAATTTTTATTGTTATTAATATAATATTTTTTTTAAATTATTATTTATTTTAAAGCCTTTTTTTTGCTGCTGTCCCACTCTTCCGTTAAATACTTCTGCCACCTTTCTTCATAATTCCCAGATATTTAGAGGAATATAATTAACAAGAAATTCCATACAGGAACCTTTCTAATTTTTCTTATATCTGCCTATCTGAACATCTGAATGCACAATTCAGCTGTTCATAAATAAACTTTAAATTACACAATTACACTATTATACTATTTCTTTCTTCTCCTATCACACGTCACTATTGGATGTACTGCTTCATTGAAGCCAAGAGGATATCTTTAAGTAGCACTTTTTTCTGTTACATAGGCTAAGTACAAAGGTGGCTAGAAGACATGCGACATCTGTAAAAACAGGTAGCATTTTTTAATAGAACAGGTGATAGAATTAGAAAAAGCAGCCAAACTTTTAGATAAATTGCCTTTTTTTCTAGGTCTGACTAAGTAAACATATTTTCAAGGTAAAACTAGAGTACAATAATTTCACTTTGTGTAAAATGGATGACTTCGTATATTTCTAATGATGCTTTTCCAATTCTGTTTGTCCCTATCTTGCATACTGCTGTTTGTTCCTTTCCCAGATTTCTGAAATATCCACAGTAATGCTTGGAGAGCTATTTATCTGTCTTTGAAGGGTAATTAATGTTCAAGGAATTATTGACAATTTTGTATTTCCTTTTAATTCATATTCACCCTCATGTGAAGTGGTTTCTGCAAATTTCAACACAGGATACTTTATGGGGTTAAAAATATTGTGGTTTATCAATTTCTCCCCTGGCATACCTAACATTATACCTATTTTAATCTGGGACAAAATTTGCCTGTGAATTAGGCCTAAAGCCCTTTATTTAATGATATAAAGAAAAAAATGTGCAGATGTTTTATATCTTGCAATGGAAATATCTCTTTTACCTGCCCAATAGAGTGAATTTAATTTACAGTTCAGCTAGAATTTGATACACATACCTTCAGTACCTGCATACGTTATCTTCTCATATCACAAAACTGCACTGCATCATTTCAGGAAAAGATACCCTAAAGGGTGATAATACAGTGAGTGTTTCTTAGTATCAGCAATTCATTTTCTCTCTGATTCATATTACAACTTTCTGAGCACTGTTTTCAGGAAGGCATAACTATAGGTGTCTAGTAAAAGTAAACATACTCAGAAAGACTATGTCATACTGCAGTATAGTGTACTAAAGAGAAAGCTAACCTGAACTACTGTATCATGTCAGAATGGACTGCAGCAAGCACATTCTCAATATAATCTGTACTGTGGAGATGATACACAGTTGCAGTTTCACTCCCCCAGAATATCAATATAACATAATAATACAGTGCAATACACAGAAGAGTTTCAGAGAAAATTGTGATGTGTTTACAGTCTGCATCAGACCATTAAGGCTGAGAGAGGGAACCAGTTTACAGGAATGTAAATCTTTTGTCAAACAGAACTCTAACAAATATTGTAATATATATATAAAAGAATGTGGTTTTCATTTCCTTCCCAATCAAGTAACCAACCACTAGATCACATCAAATGACAGCTTATGCTTTTGCACTGAGCTGCATGCATCTGATGCAACTGACAGACACATAGCTCACAGAAAAAAAAAAGAAAAACACTGCTGAAATGTATCCTGTCTTTCCTGTCTCTGCTCTTGCCACTGTATTTCAAAATCATCACCAAAAAAGATCAAGAACAAAGTCTTAAAATGGTATATGCCTTCTTCTGTGCTCAAAAGACAGCTTGCAAATTGCACTGACAAGAAGTTCTGAAAACTTTCTATGTATTCCATAATTTTTGCTTACTCCCTTTTAAGAGAACTATTTTTTTTCATTTTCTTCCTACCCCTTTTGTCCCCTTTAGCTTGGTAAATAACTAAATGGATATTTAAAACAAAAGAAAAAAGAAAGGAACAGTTCATGTGGGAAAAAGAGGCAGAAAGGTTGAATCTTGAACTTAAAACTGAGGGTAAAAAAAAACTTGTGGCACTTTTTCTTGCTTCAGAAGTGGAATATACTTTTATTCTGTTTAGTTTTGCCCTCCAAAGTGCCAAATAATTTTTTTTTTTTTAACTGCCTGGAATGATAACTTTACATGCTGCATTTATGCTCCCTAATCAAGTCCATTGCCTCTTTTTCTACAGAGGAGAAGAGGAATTGCAAAACCTAAAGTTTGCTTACTATTTTGTACCCACAGGTGGTCAGTTCCTGGTTTTCTTTTTTGCATCTTGCTCTCTTCAACAGCAGAATCATAGATGACAATTTCTTATAGCTTACTTAACACTTGCAAAGTAGGCTTGGTTTCTGTTTCTCCAGACGGCTGTATTACTAAATGATTTGCCTTCTTAAATCCTCTTTTTTACCACTTGGTATTCTTGCCATCATAGCTTAATGTGCAATATCTTCTTACCACAAACTTGCACATGAGTTATTACACTTTAATGCAGAAAAAAGTATATTTGTAGGCAGATTCATTCTAAGTAGCCAAGGTACTGTGTAATAATGCTAAGTTAGCTCAATGAAACTAAAGCATAATAAGCTTCAGAAAAAGCCTTGCAAGCCTGTATAATATCTTAAGTAAATGATCTTAAAGCCCTTTCCAACCCTAACTATTCTATGATTCTATGAGGTGTTGAAAATCAATGCAAAGACTCTAGGCTGCTGGTAGCAATAGGAATACGGTAGTGTGAGATGACAAGGCTACATGAACAAACAGAAAATTTCACTAATTCTCCACCCACCCTTGTGCCAGAGAAAATCCTACATCTTCATCATCACTACAAAAATGCCTAGAGATTAGTCATTTATTTTAGCAGGAGGACACTGCTCTTTGTCATTATTAATGATTCTTGTGAAGCATTGTGGGTTTTTCATTACTGAAGGAGAACCTATCTTGGCATCCTACTCATTATCAGAGCTGCAAACCAGTCAAGTTGCTATTGTCATATGATTTAGTCTCCTTACTATATAGATTTGGGTCTTAATGTCTTAATACAAGTTGATCTAAAGCTGCTATGAGTCTTTTTTTGTAGAATTCAACGGGACCATACTAAGCCTTAGGATGGGGTATCAGTCAGGCCCAGGTTTGATGTAGCTCTGTTCAGCATTATTTCTATACAATATTGTATTTGAGGTAATCAAGAAAAAAAAAAAAAAACCTCTATCCATGAGCAAAAAGTTTCTTTTAGATTTTATTGGCTGGTGTAAACTAGGGAGGCTCCAGCATGGATCCATCACTTGCAATACAGTTTTATTAATGACTTTATTTTCTTCAGGTATTTGAGAACAAATTCTCAACAGATTTAGTAATTCATACTAATTGAGAATATCTCTAGCAAAATTCTGAAAAAAAGTGGTTAGTAAAATGAATGTAATTGAACTGGATTTCCAGAAGTACTCTTTTTTTAATTTTTTAGGGGAAAACATTATAGAATACTGTTGGATAATCTGATACGCAATTCATCGTATGTGGTGATTAGAGGGCTAGAGCCATTTTATTCTGGGGCATCTTATCACACAAGAAAAGGAAATGATCAGAAATGCGCATGCTTCATAAGTATTTCTTTTACTTCCTGAGGATTTTTTATAAGAGATTTGCTGATATTTGTGACCTTAAAAAAAGTTAAAATAAGATTAATAGGTGGACCAAATCTTGCAGTTTTCTTCACTCCAATTAGACCTAGTAAGTAACAAGGCAAAATTCTTCGCAATTCTGTGTCCAGCTGTTCTCTCAGTTCCTCTGGTTCAGAGGTGATTACTATGCCATATAATCCCATCTTCTACTTATACTGGTTTGGCAATGCCTCCTTCATACTATATATACCCTGGCTGTTCTAAAATATTGTGCTAAACTTATGTAAGTTATAGCTGATATTGGAGAGACCAGCAAAATTCTATAATGAAAACTCTTCTCCCAAAGGCTTCTAAGTAGAGAAAATCCCCAAATAACCTGTCAGTGAAGGATTTTTTTTCCTCCATATTAAAATTTTCTTTCATGCAGTTAGTTTACATAAAGTGGCTACCGCGGGATATTCTTTACAATTAGCTGACATATTGTTTGTGTTCTTCTTGTTACCCTGTACCTATAATGATCTGAAATCAGATGAAAGAAATTTTATCCCCCCCAATACCTGAGAGACTGCAACCCCCCTCCAAGTTTGACATTTAAATCCCAACTGTGCTGTTGCCTTTAACTGTGTGAGACAGCAAGACAGCATGTTTTGTAGATTAAACCAATAAACTAGCAAACATAAAAGAAACAAATCTCATAATTGTGGATTTCAATTAAAGAAAAGAGGATCAAAGCAAACATTCTGCTTGAAATTGCACAGCTGCTATCTACAAAAAATGAGAAAAAAACTCTTCTCCATCTAGCTGTAATTTTTGGGATGGGGGAAGGAGGAGGGAGAGCTCAAACCCTGCAGTAGGGCTGATTGCTTATACTCCTCACGTCCCAATCAGTAATACAGAAATATTGAGTAATAAATTCCCTGCCTTTCCTGAACTGAGAAGCTCTCACCATCTGTGAAAGACAATTTGTAACAGCTTTGGTATTAAGATTCAGTAAACAGACAATCACAAGCATTGTATCAAATAGTAGTCACATTTGGAGAAAAAAAACAATTAAGCAAAAGCTTGAGTAACACCACGACCCTTGTAGTGCAAAATTATCCAGCCACCAAAACAGTTTCGATTGCAGAGGGTTTCTTTACTTTTTTTTCCTCTTTACTCAGTCAGCAAAGAGTGCTGGAGCCTGTACACAATTCAGCTACATCTGTGGGCTGTGTATGTAGGCCTCATCCTAATGTGTTGAATTATTATTGATAGCTGAGGCAGTTCTGCTCTGCTGGTGAACCAGTAATGTCATGGTAGTACCTGCAAGATTAATTACAGGAGAGAATGGGCTCTGGTTTCTAGGGACTGAGACATTAATAGAGACTGAGCATTAGTTTCAGGGGATTCAACAGACAGCTGAACAAATGCCTCAGATAATGTTATACATGCTAAATCCTGGCACTTACCTCTGAGCAGTACTGAAAAAAAAAGTTTAGAAAAATTGTGCTTAAACTGGGAAAAACAGAAGGCTCTATAAACCAAATGAAAAGGAAAAAAAAAAAAAAACACAATACTGAGGCTGTTAAAGCAAGATAGGCTCTATAAACATATGTGAGTATATTGTCTTCTGCAACACACTGAAGAAAAAGGAAACGGTAACTAATTTCTGTAGCATTAGCCAAAAAAAACCCCTGCTTTTTGGTGACTAAGTACCTAAGTTTTCAAAATAAATATGATATTCTTCACATGGAAATATAAACTGGATCAAAAAGCAGAATATTTTATGCTGTTTCTCTTGTACCACTGCCATGGAAATATGTACTCCGTGAAGCATTTTAGCTATAGAGAACTGAGAATATGCAGTGGATGAAGCTGCAACCATAGCAACAGCTACATAAATTTTCAGGCAATGACAAGGCACACGGTACAAAATTTAAGCAGTGTAACTCCTACACTGACTTCCAAAAGCAAAAAAAAAAAAAAGGAAACAAGGGGAGAAGAGGGTGTTGAACTCCTTTTATTACAAAGTAATCATGTCTTCTACTTTACCAAGACCCTGCATTTTGCTTTTGTGATCAGAGGTGTAGCTGAGAGATTAGCTGTAACTCTCTATCTTGTCCTTTACCTTTGGTAGGTGATATCCCTCTTTCTCTCATTATCTCCTCTGCCTAATATTTTTGAAAGAGCCTTGGGAATTTTGAAACCAATTTTTTCAATATATTTTCCAGCTACCAACCCTTTGTGCCTTTTCTAATTATGCAATACTTTTGACAAAATAATGAATAAAACCCAGAGGCTGGTGTGGCTCAACACACCAAAGTATAGGCCTATGAAACTGATCTCAAAAGGGAGTGAAGCAACATCACACTTCACTGATTTTCCAGTTTCACAATTGCTAAGTGCATCAGTGCTTTTCTTCAAAATATAAACAGCATCAGAAGAACTATTAAGCAAATGCAACTGAAGTTGAAAGATCCACAGGAGAAGGATATTTTCAAGCTTCCATCTTTACTTTGTGTACTTAGCTTCTGGGTGATTTCTTTCACAGTGCCCTGTGAAACTCTACAGCCAGATTTTCTTGCCCATGGATACAACATAGGAAATCTCGAGGAAGTTTGTACATCTCAGACCATCTGTGCCTCTGTGTGTTTCACAAGCCTAAATAGTTTTAAATGATGTTGACAAAAGGGACTCAAATACTGCTCTGACATGAATCAATGAAGCAGCAAGGTTCCTAAATATGTTTTTACCCCATCATAGAAAGAATGACTCTATTTAAAGTATGTTTTCAAAACCAAACCATGGTAAAATACATAATTTCATAGAATCCTAGAATAGTTGGGGATGGAAAGGACCTTAAGATCATCTAAATCAAACCACCCTGCAATGGGCAAGGGCACCTCACACTAAACCATGTCACCTGAGGCTATGTCCAACCCGGCCTTGAACACTGCCACAGATGGAGCATTCATAACTTCCCTGGCCAACCCATTCCAGGGCCTCACCACCCTCACAGTAAAGAATTTCTTCCTGAGACCAAATCTAAACTTCCCCTGTTTAAGTTTCAACCTGTTACTCCTTGTCTTATCAGTACAGTCCCTCATGAAGATTTCCTCCCCAGCGTCTCTATAGGCCCCCTTCTGATATTGGAAGGCTGCTAGGAGGTCTCCATGCAGCCTTCTCTTCTCCAGGCTGAACAGCACCAACTCTCTCATCCTATCTTTCTAAGGGAGGTGCTCCAGTCTCCTCATCATCCTCATGGCCCTCCTCTGCACTTGTTCCAACAGTTCCATGTCCTTTTTATCTTGAGGACACTGGAACTGCACACAATATTCCAAGTGAGGTCTCACGAGAGCAGAGTAGAGGGGCAGGATCACCTCCCTCATTCTGCTGGTCATATTCCTTTTGATGCAGCCCTGGATGCGTTTGGCTTTCTGGGCTGCAAGGGCACACTGCCGGCTCATGTTCATTCTCTCATCAACCAACACCCCCAAGCCCTTCTCCTCAGGGCTGCTCTGAATTTCAGCTGGAACAAGCTCTTATTTTTTAATTTTAGTTACTAAGTTCATGGCAAGCCCTAGGGATGTTCTTTTGAAACACTTTCACAAATCCTTGCCATTTAACAAAGTGAAGAATACAAGTGAAATGATATTTACCTGAAAAGAATAGGACCAGCTTGAATAGGAAATCTATATTCTCCTTCATAAGTTCAATTAATTTTGGTCAGGAGTCTTGGTTCATAATGAATAAAGTACAACGAACTAAACCCAGCACCTGGGTGTAAGAGAGCATCCCCTACTATGTTATTCCTAGGTGAGTCTTGAGAAGAAATGAAGTCCTGAAGCTAAACCTTTTTAAGCTGAATTATGAAAAAAAGACAGTTTAGAATTGCTCAGCTTGTCCCTGTGTCTTTTCTATGCTAATTTTGATTTAAAATGCTCAGCAGTCAAATAACAAATAACATTCAGTTTCCTGTCATATGCCATAAAGAAATTGCAAGATGCTGGAAGCATAACTGACAGTAGAGTATGCTACTATGTTTGTTACCATCCTGAAAATGATCTCTTGCAAGAGTGATACTCAGTTAAAATGTCATATTATTCCCAACCATATTTAAAGTAAGTGAGATGCCATGGCTTTACCATGTCTTTATCAAACAGTAGTTTGTGGAGGTATGAAGAAACCGTTATATGGCAGCATCATTCTTTTTGAAGTTCAATTTGAACTTGTTGTCAAAAGTTGTCATGTTTCTGCCCCACCATCAGCTGGTATTTTTTGTCCAGGCCTCGATATTTTATCTTTTGCAGAACTCTAAAAAGTTTTAAGATAGAAAATAAAACCCCTTAAACGATATAAAAACATTGTCTTAATTTTGTGTAGGTACTCCAGAATTATTTAAAATGTAATAAGTTTAAGTTCCCATGAAGAGAAAACAATTTGCCTCCAAGAATCTGGGCTCAAAGAAGGCAGGTGCATCTAGTCCAAAGCAAATCACAGGTAGAGTGGGTTGTTTTAAAAATCAGATCCAGCATACTGAGTTTCACCCAAATAGTACAGTATACCACTGAATGGTGTTGGCATGCAAAATCACCAGAACTTAACAAGAAACAGATTTATGTCAAAATTTCAGAGCAAAAACTCTAAACATTTATATTATCACTCTTGAAGCCACAGACTTTTTATTACTTTACTGTGAAAAAATTCTCAGAAAATTGCTTCTCTTCCTTACTGTGGAAAACAAGTAGTACAAATGTATCAGACACATCTTTGATCAGTTGATAGACATTTGGAAACAGTAAGAAAAAGATGAAGTCTAGATACTATCTCCTGAATTGTGGAAGGTGTTATGCAGGTGTTATGACCCAATCAACTCCAATTTTCTCTGCAGGGCACTGCTTCATGCTAAAATGATATCCTGTCTGAGTTTTCATCCATCCAAATGTTAATGTATCCTGAAACTCAGTTCAGAAGGTAAGCAGTATTTGAACATTAGCCAAGATAACTCATACAGAGAAACAGTAGAGTAAGGAAGCAAGGAATTGCAGAACAGAATAGTCATTCCTAAATAAGAACATTCATCAGACTAAGAATTAATTATTTAACACAGTGTGCATTATTACCATCTCCTCAGAACTGAAATTAGAAGCTCTGTAAAAAAACACATCTCTGATAAAGGAAAGAAAATATCTGAAAGTGATGATTCTTAATTCAGGTAATTATTAAAATTGAACTTATCTGGGTAATTCCAAAACCAAGTTTACTACAAACTCATCTTTGTGTGCTATTTTCTTGTCAATGTTGGTCATCTCTTCAATCAGGAAAACCAGATTACAAAGGAAGAAGAGTTACAGCTCATAAAAAATTAATACTAGTGAGAGAGAAGAAACTGTGGGTTTGTCTTCCAAGAATTAGTGTTATTATACTTATTGTATTTAAAATAATTAAAAAATGCATTACTGTCATGGGTTCTGTCATGGGACGAGTAGTTGTCATGGGGCTGAACCCATGACAATTACTTTTTAGAGTGTTTGCAACCCACTGTCTTGGTTACAGCTTTACTGTTAAAATAAGGACAAAAAAAGGAAAGCTTAATAACAACACTAGAACTTCTTAGAGGAAAAATGGCAAAATGGAAGTGTTGAAGCTTTATTTTGTGTTAATACTCTGAAGTTTTTTGAACTGTTTGACAATCCTAATATAAGCTTCTATTGAATACTAACACTGTGTATAAGCACATTCTCAATTACATATATACATATTTTTTTCACTTTTGAAAAGTAATCTTTTTTTCTCAAAACATAAAATGCAATTCACAAATGCATTGGAAAAGTTCCAAGTAAGCTCCTCCTTTAGACATTTGTTAAGACTTTCTTTAATTTCTCCAAATTACAAAATATTCAAAATTACATTTGAAGTGTAGTTTAAGATTTGCTTGAACAACAGGTGTATCACCTTTACCTCTTGTATTAATGCAGCAGCTCTGCTTTAGCACTGATACTGACACCTACATTTCTCGATATGCTGCATGGAAAACATATTGAAGTCAAAGTTTAAAAATGATTTCTATTTTTTCTCAACATGTAGTACATTATTTGAATCGATGATTAAAACAGGCATATTTTCCAAAGAGAAAACCAGTTTATGGTAAAAGACATGGTAGTAATTTACAGCACAAAACCTGTTAGCAGAATAAACAAGCTTTTAATCTCTACTCATTTTACCTTCCCTCAGAGAATAAAGTTTCACTAACGTAACTGTCACATCAGCTATCATACTATGTCCCAGTTTCTGAGTACATCTTCACTATTTTTAGTTGGTGATAAGAACAAAGTATTTCTCTTCAGTGTGTGAAGTTCTAATGAAAGACTGCATTTGTGTGCGTGTTTTTTTTTTTTTTTTTTTTACACACATGATTAGCAGGGAGCTAAACATGTGTGATTTTTCTGCTTTATAAACGTATTCATGAAGTTCAGCTCATGAAAAACTAAGGGAATTGGCAAGTTTTTGTGTCTATACTTGCTGAAGAAATGTGCAATTGCCAAATGTAATGTAAAAGATTAACTCAGAATAAGTTAATTTAGATAAGTAGGAAGCTGCCCACGAACTAAAAGTGAAATGCTTACTTCAGTAATGTGCAACTAATGCTCCACAGCCTGTGTTTGTGGCTCTGCTCTATGGAGCTCAGTGCCAGCATTTTAGCCAGATAGCTATAGGGATGAAGGGTGGCTGCAGTCCTCCCTGAAAAAGATGGCTATAGCAACAGGTGAATGGGTGTATCTCTATGTGTATAGGAAGGTAAGGGAAGGAAATCAAGGCAAGAAAATGAGAAAATGGACTAGGATTGTTTTCACTCACCATCCTTTTTTCAGTTATAATGTGTTGTTTTTTTTTTTTTTTGAAAGTCATGCACATGACGTTGATGGGAGTTAGAGACAGGGAACAAGTAAATGTGTGCATGTGAGCTGGAGTTATTCATTACTGGTATAGAGAATGTGTTCAGATTCAGTATTTGGAGCCAGGAAGAGTAATGGTACCTAAAAAAATCTGGTTCTTCCACAAGAATCAATCAATTTTGTCATTTTCCTTGGGGGTGATAAAATTCAATTTTGCTTGCAGTACTTAGAAGGTTTTAACTGTTTATGCCACAACTTCACTAAAAAAGAAGGATACATTTTTTTCTTTTTTGATAGAAATGTCCTTCTGCTACACAGGCATCCTAGGTTCTTTCCCTAGCTTTACGTAAAGCTTCTCCTGACATCATAAACGATTCAGCACATTTACAGGTTTACAAGTGGCCCTGGTGTCTTCATCTGGATATGCCAAAATCCAATCAATCAGAAGTACAATAGAGAGCAATCAGACGCCAGGGCCATTCTGAATCAAAACTAAATGTTTTCTTACCATTTACAGTGAAAACCTATTTGGGATAAACAATTAGAAAATATATTTTATTTCCTTTTAAAATGGAAACAGATTTGAGGAAATATGAGACATTTCAATGAATGTTCTGATTTCACTAAAGATAACGTTTTATTACACAGATTTTATTAGAGTCCTCCTAGAAGTACAGATGAGTGAAAACACCTTCTTAAGGGATTTCTTTCTTTGCAGCTTCATATTTCTATGCCAAATGAGATTTAATTTTATGATTTTAGAAAAGGTACTCTTCTAAATAGATTTTATTCAGAAATTCATTATCTGTTTCATCTGAGTTCTTCTCTTAGTAATTCACATGCTCTCATAGCAGGTCAGATGACTGTGAAACTGCCTTCTCAAGAAATTTCTCTTCCCACAGAGTTTCTTATTTTTGGACCAAATGAGATTAAAAAGAAAATAATAAATTTGGATTTGCTCCTCCAACCAACTCAAAATTTTGTAGTTAACATATCACTGATCACACTAGGTTATCTCATAACTGTGATGAATATGTTCTTTTCATTCATTCCTCTCCTTATAGCAGTCAGTAGGCACAGTGAATCTGAGGTCTTTAAATAGCAGAGAGACTCAGTGCATTGTAAATAGACAGTACAACAAATTCAAATACCCGAAATGATGAAATCAATCATAATTTTTTAAATATTGATCAAACTGATTTTCAATTAAAATAAAATTTGCAGCTGTTTGACAGCATCAAGCTCGCATGCAAATAATGTTCTTTTTCAATAGCAGAAGAAAACACATTTTGATCTTAATATTATGTACTTAGGTAAAATCATTTGGGAACAGATTCTCAGCTAATATAAACTGCCATAATTATACCAGGATGTTATGACATGATACACCATCTGAGATTCTGCTTTGAATGTCATATTGGTTTGCACTTAATTTCAGCTACTATTTCTTTTTTTTAGTATGAGGAATTTTAGGTAACTACAGGAAGAAAAATCTTTTGAGCTTTACAAAGCTCAGCTTTTGAAACCTACTAAGATGTAGGGAGTCATGTACCAATCATGTCAACAGAGTTTATTTTCTTTGATTTCTTGCTATAGCTTTAGGCATCCACTATAGCAGATAGAAGTAGCTTTTGATAGCTCACTAAAGCTATCATAGCACCAAAGGACTTGAAAAAAGGACCAATAGATTTAAAAAAAAAAAAAAAAAGAAAAAAAAAGTGAGGAAAGTAATAGCAGAAAAGAAACACAAAGCTGGTTTGTGTCAAAACAAAACACTAAAGCTTGCAACAATGTCTTCAGTAGTGAGGAACTCACTGGTGTATATTGCACAGTACTCTCATGTCATGTGAAGTAGTGCATAGTGGCAGAGAATGCTAGAACTGATGGCTAATTAGAATGATAAGATTTGCCACTACTGCATATAAACTAGGTGCTGTCAAAAGAGCTGTAAATTCTGCTGGTGTGATTGGAAATTATTTTGATTGATTTTAGGTAATGGGATTGTGATTGATTTCTTTTGTTAGATATCTGAATTTGATATACTGTTCATAATACCAAGCTCTGGCTCCCCTTCACATTTGAAGAAGCTAGTTCCATAGCACTTACTGCTCTAAAGAGAGAAGCATTTGAAAAGCACTCATGTATCATACTTACAGTGCAACTTTGTCTGATCTGATATGCTATCCATAAAATCCATGTGTTATTAGAGAAATTCTATATTACATGCTTCAGACTTTAAAAGATAATGAGGACAAAAAGGCAAAGCAAAACCCAATAGATTAAAATATTATTCTGAAAACAATGGATTAGACCTGGAATTTCCACACTGTCCAGAGGCAAGGGACATGAGAATGCTAGGATGTTCCTTCCACTGATTCATATCTACATATCTAGCAAAGTCTGAACTGAAATGACACCATCTGTCAGCAAATTAATTTACACTCTGGTTTTACTTGTTCTGAATATTTCAGCAAGCAGCAGGGAAACTGGTGTGCATCGAAGGTAAGGCTAAGAATTACATGTATTTACTGGGAACATGCTTTGGTGACAAGTGGGTCATGTTTAAGAAACTTTCTCTCCAAAGTCATGTTTACATGACAAAGAGTTATGATTTGGTAGGTCTGAAAAATTCCTTTTGCCGACAGACTTGCATTTATGAAATTACCTTAACATAAGCTGCAACAATGCTAAACTCTGCTTTAAACATGAAAAATGCTGCTCTGCAACTAGCACTGACAGATGTGAGGGTACACCAGGTGGTCTCTTTTGTAAACTGTACTTAAAACCCAAGCAGTTGGAAGTAGCTTGGCTCGAGTATCCTGCCATTATTTTTTAGAGGTGTTGGGATGGAATGATTTTGAACAGCTTCTTGGTACAGCTGTCTCTACTGTCAGTATTACTTGAGCCACCACTGTGATAGCTTGAACTCCCACCATCGCTGAATGATTCACTATGCTGTTTTATCCTAGGAAGCCTTGACGCTGTACTGTGACTTCAAAGCTGCTGCTGTAGCTGCATGCATGGAAGTTTATCATCTTCTGTATCTAACATAAAAGCACTGAAGGTTATTAAACCTTCTGTGACAGACCAAGTTGCTACTGGAATTACATCCTGAATCAATGTGCTTTTACACTCCTAAATAAACCCTGTATACACTCTGGTCCTGATTTCACTCCCTGGGACTAGGCTTTCAGTTTGGTATTCACTATTGGAGTTTTCATTTTGGTATAGTACTGGTCCATTTTCTAGACCTTCCAAATCAGTAATTCTTCCCCATACATTAACAACAAACTGCCACCACAAAAGCACCACCACTACCGAAACCCTAGATATCTGTTCGTAACACCTTCTTGTTGAGTTTTTGAAACTAGAATTTCTAAAAATAGCCCCTTAAGGCAAACAAACAAACAAACAAAACCAACCAAACTCCCACAAAGAAAAATAAAACACCTATATGAAAATATGTATTTATGCATATGTGATCCCCTCCTCTTCCTATGAAACAGAGGCTTTGGGTTGAAGCCAATTACATGACTTCTTATAAAAGTGTTGGAAAATTGCAATGTGGAGTATTACGTTATAATATGAATGGTAATTATGGCAAAGTACTGGAATATGTCATCATATAATAAGTACACTTCTGACCAGAAGAGAGGAATAATTGCATGTTGGTCATTTAACTGTAATAAATAGATACTCATATGACTCATATATAAGCATACTGGATTACTCTTTCTATTTACGAACTCTCTTTACAGAGAAGTGATACAGTGGTCATCAAAAAGTGCACTCTTCTGAGTCATGGAATTAAAAAACGTGTTAAGAATTCTGCTGGTGCAATGCCTTCAGGCCTCAGTGATGTATCAGAGATATACCCTAAATAGCATGGGTAATGCAGATGCCAGATCAGAAGACTGTGCTGGAGGTACAGGACTGGGTTGTTATTGTACTAAATGCTTCAAGAGTCATTAGCAGTCAGCTGTGGCTTAGTTCAACAGCTGCATGTGTCCTGTACACATAATTTAATTGAATCTGTAACTGAAGATCATGTAAAAAAAACTAGACAAAAAAAATAAGAAAGTACTCCTCAGATAAAAATGGTCCTGCTACTAAGGAAAGACCACTGAGCTCAAGACTTTTATGAGGAGCCTAAAACAATTAAAAGTTTCCATTTCCCTTGACTTCCATTTCAAAAGGATGTGTAAACAATCCTGTTCTCTCTCAGACTGGCTGCATAGTCAGTTGCAAACAGGCTCTGAAATGCGCACCAGTGAGGGTCCAAGTCTTCAGTGACCCATGGAGACCAGTTAGCTAGAGAAATTGTGCCTAAGGAGTTACAGTCCTGAAAGTTACTCACATAGATGTTTACTGAGAGGTGTTCTCTCAGCACACATTACGGTGACACTAACTCTTCCAACAGTGTTTTGCTGGAGCTATTCAAATGAGTGTCAGCGGGGGACAGGTACTTTCTTATTTATCTCTGTCATTCCGACAAAAATTATGAATAAAAAAAAGTTTAGGAGTTTTAGAGATTTGTAGTTTAATCTGAATTGAGGATTGCAGTTACCAGTAGTATTTTGCCATGGATTCATGCAGCTGACAGAGCCAGGGAAGTCAGACCTCAGAGCTTTGCTAGAAGATCCTAGTGTTGCATGTAAGACAGAACAACAGTATGGTCTGGCTTATCTTCGATCTATTGGAATAAAAATGAATGTGCTGCCCTAGGACTAGGGCCATGTGGGCAGACACAGGCCAGAAAGCAGCCACTGTTTTTGGTCGCATGTAGGGGCAACTATCACCAAGCAGTGCAGACGTAAAAATTAAATCAGAATGAACACAGAAAGCTGAGACAATAAGAGCTGTAACTACTATTTTTATTAGAATAGTTGCACAAAATAAAAACCAAAAGTGATCTGATTCCTGCATTTTTAAGTCTTGAAATTGCTTCATAGTTAAACAGCTATGAAAAAACTTCCACAGCATCTACTCTGAAGGATTTTGGAGTATGATAAGCCTTAAATAAAATAAAACTCCAGATTATGTTTTCTTACTACTTAAATCTCTTAATCCTTTAATATAAATATCTTCCCTACTAAACCCATGGATATACAGCATCAACTATTGCCAGGGGGAATCCTAGTACCCAGTAAGCCAAGAGCATCATCCACTGGAAAACAAGCCAGTGTACTGGGCTATGACACTTTAACAGTGCTAATGTTAACAGGGCATTTCCAGAAGTGTGTATGTCTATTTTTGTTGAATGATGCTACAAGTAGCAATATGTAAAAAGCTGAGAGGGAGAAAAGATGAAAGCAAAAAGCTGGGATGGAACTAATGATAATAAAACTCTTGGCAAGTGAAACTACTGAGTCTCATATCAGAAGTAACTTTGACAAAAATAGGATTCCAGAGTCCATAAAATTAGTCATGATTCAAAGATAAAAACATCAACAATTTGCATAAAAGCTTTACTTTAAAGATTTAGCACTGTGTCCCAAATGAAGAAAAAAAGCACCACCATAACAGTAACACTTCAATATAGGTATCCATTACCTAACGCTTATATAATGGGAACCAAATGAGCTCATTATTATCAGTGCTATTACACTGAATACTAAATGAACTCATCATAGAAACAAACTTGTTTTAAAAACTAATATCGCGCCATCACTGACAAGGAAAAAAAAATGCATACAAACTTCCTGAGATG
Organism: Forpus xanthops; assembly: GCA_032466535.1. Classification (NCBI taxonomy): domain Eukaryota; kingdom Metazoa; phylum Chordata; class Aves; order Psittaciformes; family Psittacidae; genus Forpus; species Forpus xanthops. The sequence continues at coordinate 25,857 of JASSUY010009845.1, read as the reverse complement.
ACTAATTTGATTCCAGTGTTAACTTCTAATGCATTATTAATCAACAGTTCATCATACTTTTAGATGACACTTAGTTTATTTGTGGTTTATTTGTATACAATTCATTTCAGTAATCTTTTATTATATTGCACTTTATTCCTATGTAAATAATGATGGTTTGGTCTGATACAGATTTACAATAAATGGAAGTATGCTATGTTTGTGTGCAATTCAAATCTGTTTTGTTTTGCAAATCCAGGAGAAGTACAAAAAGGGTGATGCAATCCAAAGTAAACAATAAGCTAATATTATGAGAAAAGACTGAAAGTTATAAATTTTTGAATGTATTGCACTAATTTATTGCTAAAAATATTAAGTATATTGAGGCATATATAATACTTACATTAATATATGTGCATACTAACATATCACGGATTAAAAATAGGTACTAATGCTTAAAAAATGTGATCTCAAGGACTGCAACCATCCATATGTACTATTCATATTTTCATCTGCCTATTTATATGTACATGCTTTAATGTACCAAAAATTGTGTATATAAAATGTACTATGTTACTGGAGTCTGAAAGTTTTGTGATTTTTTATAATTTTGACAAAATTTTCAATATTTTCATGATGAAAAATGAGTATTGCTTTAGTCTGGACTGGACAAGCCATGACTGACATTGTAAGCAGCATTTCAGAGTAACTGCACAACTTTGACGTGATTTTTTGGTAACAGAGTTTATGAGCAACAGGATAATAGGGAATTACAATGTCTGGAAGGCAGAAGTTAGGGTTTTAAGATTTTTTTTTAGCATTTATAAAAATTATTGGAAAACTCCCTTTTCCCAGTGTTACACAAAAAATAAACTGCATTTATTCATTATTTCACTTTTTTTTTGTTTTCATTTATATTCATATTATGTATTCAACTGTTGCACTAAAAAAAAAAAAATCAGTTTTAAACTAAATTGCAAATTAAAAGTAAAAGCAAAAATATTTTCAAATATATAATTTCAAAATATTTGTCATTGTGCTAAAATAAGTTTTATAACAATGATTTTGGAAGTAAAGTTAAACTAGCTCTCCTTAAAAAATTTTCAGTGAGAAGTTGGGCAAATGTGCTATAAACAAAAGTCACCAATGAGTTAGCCACAAATCTTGCAAGTTGGACAGTCTTAGTCTAAGTAGTAAATCCTTTTTCATGCTTTATTCCATCTGAAATATCTTCATTCTCTAAACTACAGTTAACTGCATCTAGATATGGCACATTGTCATGGGTTCAGCAGCAGCAGTCATTTTTCTCCGCCTTAGTAGCTGGAGCAGCACTGTTTTTGGCTTTTGGTTGGGGAGCAGTGCTGATAACACAGATGTTTTTAGTTACTGCAGTAATGTTTAGTCTGGCCAAGAGGTTTCTGAGTCTCAAGTTTTGCCAGGGAGGAGGGAAAGCTGTGAGGAAGCAGAGACAGGACACCTGACCCAAACTGACCAAGAAGGTGCTCTATACCACACCATGTCATGCCCAGGATGTAAAAACAGGGGGCAGGAACCCGGAAAAGTTAGTTCAAGGCTCAGTTGTCTGGTGGTGAGTGGTTGTATTCTCTTCCATTGTTATTTCCCTTGTCATTTCCCTTGTCATTATTATTATTTGTGGTAGCAGCAGTGATTTTGTTATACCTTAGTTACTGGACAGCTCTTATCTCAACCTGTGAGAGTTACATTCTTTCAATTCTACTCCCCATCCCCTCTGGGAGTGGGGGGGAAAAAGAGGGGGGAGTGAGGGCGCAAACTAGGTGAGTTATAACTGGGTTTAAACCATGACACACATAGTGATTGTTTAGCCTCCAAATGTGACCAATTCCCATTATTTATTTGAAATACCTAAACATTTAATTTTGAGTTGGCAATTTTTTTTTTTCTGAATTCTACCTAGGTTTAATTACAATAATAAAAATGTAATTCCCTGAATAAGAACATTTCAGGCAAAAATACAAATTATCAACATGTAATCATGGTAGGTTTTTTATACATCTTCTTGCATTTGTTGATGATCCTGGGTTGAACTAGTGAATGAAAAACTTAACTGAATTGTACTGTTTGCTTTCAAAGGGCCACACATTTCTTCTTTTTCTTCTGGAGAGATCACTAAGTTCCTTTGTGCTATACATTTGTTAATGACCACAATTTTCTCAATGCAAGAAATCCAACGTTTGAGGCAACTGTCGAGTTATCACGTTAAAATAAACACATTAAATACAGCATGTCCCACCTTAAAATGAATATTCTTTCTATCCTTTTTTTTTTGCAGATGAGGTCCTTTTTTTCTTATTTTATTTCAGTACTTTTGCCAACACATGTTTTTCAGAACACAAGCTTTCATATGTGATTCAGCAGCATCAATGAGGTATCTAATTCTAGAGCTGCTGTCTAACACTTCATATCTATGCTATTTGAAGTGAAAAGTTACATGGGCTTAAATATGGAATAACTCTTATGTTTTTTGTCAAAAGTCATTCTTAGCTTATGGAAATAGAAATGCTTAGCTGCATCTCTTTTGCATTGTCTCAAGTGCCTGACCATAAACCAAATTCCGTGTTTAATTGGTTATGCTTAAATAGCTCTGTAAGCAACATTAATGGCAAATTAAATTAGATTGTTTGGCTTTCTATGACAAGCTTGTTGACCAAGACACCAAAACTCTATTACAGGACATGCATTGCTTGAAATCAATGATCACTGAGGCCAGTCTCACAGATAGAAGACACTACACATCACCAAGGACTGCATGAGAACTGAAACTGGTAATGAAGCACATTACATGAAACATTAGTTTCTCACTGTACAATGCAAAGCCTAATTTAACAACCAAAGAAGTCTAGCATATTTTCAAAGTTAACAAATGTGTGTTGGCTGTGGTGGTGTGTTGGTATACAATGATGCACATTTATGACAAGAGTTTGGGGTAACAATGAGGGATTGGTTCCATTAACAAAATTAATAAAATGTTGTATTTTGTGAGCTTTGGTTCCTTATCTCTTAACCAGAAATATATTGTATTCCTTTACAATCATACTATAAAGTCATAGATAAAACACAGTAGTTTTTACTGTTATATATTGCTTTGATTTTCTGTACTAGAGCAAGGTAGACCTTGCCAAACTTGCAGCATTTTCATGGCAACTTTCAAGGATTTATCCCAGTTGTTAGCCAATATATCAAGTATGGATTACATCAAAATTTTTAATGAAAAATGATATTTCAAGGCTTTAGTTTGCTATTGCCTGGATTGGCTGAGACATTACTGTAGCACATATTTGAAGTATTTCTTGGCAATTAAAAATGTCTTCTAACCACAGATTATATAATGATATACATATGTGTGTAGGAGAGAACGTACAATAGATGGAAACAAAGGTGTTCTGTGTCTTGTTAATTTGTTAAATGACATCCATTTTGCAGCTTAGGTACATGGTTACAGGCACTAACTGAGAGACTGCATGTTTTCTGTTAAGCTGACTGACTTATTTTTCTCTCCTGGTAGAAAAATCATAGTTACGTTTACAATCCCTTGATATAGTGCATAGATACCTGCCTGCGAAATGCAGCTGGAAACAGGTGAAGTCCAGAAGCTACTTTGTTACTATCCTTCAGAACTCAACAGCTCACAATCATCTGATTTGTTCAATGAACAAGATAGATACAGAAAGGAAGATTTCCTGGGCAGCACAGAATGTCCAACGCTTAACCTTAGACTGGATTTCATCTTTCGTTAGCTGTGTAAATGTTAGGCACAGCCATTAAGCTAATCAACTGAAGACAGAGATGAGCCCTTCCAGAGGGTGCTTCAGCATATTTATTTTACATGCCTTTATTAGGTGAAGTTGAATTACTATTTAAAGGGATATGTATTCACCGACAACAGAAGTATCCCAGACAACTAGCTGGTTTATTTTTTCTATAGCTGAAGCTAGGTAAGATAAATCTTGTCTTTGATTTTGGAGCCTAACATTTATCCTTTGACAACGCTTTTATTAGTCAAATTAATTTCCCTGAATTTGAATTTTTATATAGGCACCCAAATGCATCTCACCATTTACATCCATAGAGCATCCTGGCTGATGTTATTACAGTAACCTCTATTCCCTACATTTAGTTATGAGAGTCATTACACAGATGTTGACCTTTGTTGTCATCTCATGTTCTATTTAGCTAACATTTTGCAGAAGTTTTTAAGAAAAACCTTCAACATGATAGCATTTTAACCCATTTTTTGTTCCTTTTTTTTTTTTTTGATTTATTTTTATTAAATTCAAACCCCATGACCACAAATCAACAACTGTTCAAAAATCTCACCATTTTAATGTTAAAACAACCACCAGATGGCGACCTTACAATTGCATAAAAAAAAACCAAAAAAATTTGGATGTGCCTAATTTTGTTTGGCTTATATTTAGTGGATTTTTTTTGTTGTTATTGGAGGCTTTTTTTAATATTTTAATTTACTGCAGGTCTAATTATAGCATATTCTTTAGGGCAAATTCTTAGGGCATTTAATCACAGTGAATTCCTCAAATTCTTCACTTTTCCTTTCTCCACTGTAATACTTTGCAGTTCTATTCTTAAAGTCTCTAGCTACTGACACAGAAAACACTAACACAGTGGTGAATCCCACAAAGTATGTAGTGCTACATTTATTGATGAAATTATGAACAGTATGACACTGCTTCCCATTTTGTTTAGCAGCAAAGCCTTTCTAAGGACTTTTCACTTTGCATAGCCAGGCTCACAAATTGATCTGTCTGTCAAACTGATGCAGGTGCCAGACTGATACAAGTGCCAGACACATACTGAGAGCCTTATCCAAAGTCTGAAGCCTCAGCTGGGAGGCTTTCCATCACTTCCAGTAAGCTTTGGGACAATCCCCTATTTTCCGTTTCAGTCCCTGTCTGATATGTATCTAGGAAATATTTGATGTTGAAAGTAATTTCCTGTAAAAACTATGTCCATAAAATACACTATTCTCCACTAATTTAAAGTAGCAATGTCCGGTAGTTAAAAATAATTTTTGGCAATATATACTACCAACCAGACAATCTTTCAGTGTTTGATTACATTAATTAAAAATAATAAAATTATTAGGACTTTACAGACCAAACAGACTAACTTTGATACTCAAAAAGATAGTAGAAGAAATTACGAAACAACCCGTGGAGCCATACAATTTCTGGTTACAGAACAAAATAATTTATTTCTTGAAAATCCAGAGTTAGTATAGGTTATACAAAATGCTCGTATGCATGAGTACCTAATACAGTTGGCTAGCTATTGCTGTTCACATGGGTATTTTCGCTTTTTCATTGATTGATATCTTGCTCACTGGTTGCCTTGATGGGATGCCTGCTTCTCGCTGCTGTCCCCTCATTGGATAGTGGTTCCTCTCCTCTTTCTTTCTTTTTATCTTGCCAAACATGTCCTGCAACATTCCTCTACAATTTCAAAGCTTTCCCAGCAACTTTCTTCTGCTGTCTCAAAGCTCTCCCAGCAGCTAGTCTAGCTCAAAAATCCTTCACATCAAGGTCCTCTACACCCACAACAATCAATTTACAGAAACCCAAACAAAAATAAGGTGATGAGAAACAGTTAACACACATTTGTCAAGAACAAATCATGTCAAGCCAGTCAAATTTCCTTTCCTGGCAAGGTGATTGGCATAGTAGATAAGGCAGAAGGCAATAGATATGGTATATTTTGATGTTGGAATGAAAAGTTCTGCTTACCATTTCTGCAAGTGAATGTTGTGATGAAATCGCCACATGGGTACAAAACCCGTTAAAAGTCATGTTAAGGGATCAATTAGCATTGATCTGTTTTCTGACTAGAAAGTCTGCTCTGAATCCTATTCTGATCAGCCCTTTCATCACTAGCTTACAAGATAAAATAAACTTAGCTCCACAAAAACTGCAGACACCCAAGCTGAGATGGTGGACACTACTGAAAAGATGACTGGAGTTTAAAGTAATCTTCATAGACCAGATAAACCATAAAAATCAAGAAAGCAGTATTCAGTTAAAGGAGAACAAAGTACTGTTCTTAGAAAAGTTAAATCAGATGCATACGTACAAGATGGGAAATAAATGTATGGAAATGGGAAATAATTTTGGAAAGAAAACTCCTGATTTAACATATTTAGAGAGACTCCCTCACTAAATGATGCATAAAAATCATTCCTCTGCTTTACCTGACATTTATAACATTTCTTGGAGTTTTTCATCCGGTTTTGGGAATAACATCTTTAGGTACAGACTAGCTGGGGTAGTCTTATGGAAAATAATTAGGAGGGTAATATATTTACAAAATATGACTGACAGAAATGTTGAAAGAACTGATTTGCCAAGTTAGAGAAGACTTCAGAGAAATGAGCTCTTCAGTATCAAACAAAAAGTTTTATAGAGAGAGCAGCACTCTCTATGCTGGGTAGGGCAGGAATTAATGATCTTAGCTTACAGAAAGGAAGATTTAGACATTAGATATTAAGAAAGGCTTTCTTACTATATGAATAGTTAAATATACAGACTAGCTAGTGAACAAGGTTGTGAAATATCTCTTCTTGGATGTATATAAAAACAAACTAAGCAAACCTATCAGGAAGATGCTATTCAATACAACCTTAGAGTTAAAAAAAAAAAAAAAAAAAAAAAAAAAAAGAGGTTTAAAAAAAACCCAAACAAACTTTTGAAAATGATGAAGTTAAATTGCATTTCTAAAACATTCTTCACCAAACATAAAAGCCTCAACAGATCTCATCTGTCAGTCATTTTCAAAATAGTCACCATTTCTTATTCTTAACGTGATTCAGTTAAGGTGCTGTCTTTCAAAATTTGAATGTTTCCAGAGAGAAAAGCTTGAATAAAATGAAAAAAATGGGGGAGAAGGAGAAGGGCAGATAACCATGCCAGAATAATCACCTGAAAGCTGGTGAGCTTTGAAAGGAAAGAGTTCTGTATGGATTTTTTTTTGCAGCAGAATTATATTCATGACTCCCTGCATAAGAACCAACTTCAGGAATGACACTTTGAGAGGAAAAGTCCTTTCATCCAATAGGACATAGAGTACAGGCTGTACCAAAGAATCCCACAAGTTTCAGCCAAAGGACACAGAGAATCCTTTTACCAATTCCATTCTGAGAATAACTGAAGGCAGAGGAGAAATATATGTTAAGCTACAGTAACTTGTGATTTTTAAAATTTACTGCTGAAAGCATATGCTGAAATTTTCAGAACAATACTGAGGAATAGAGCTTTGTTACAGAATAAGGTCATTTGATGTTTGTTTTGTATATGAAACTTAGATCATTCTTAACTCTGGAACTGCAAGCAGTACTCCCATACCATGTATACAGATAGTACTTTATAGAACAAAGAAAAAAATCTTTTCTGATTGTAGCTGCCAATGAAGATCAAAAGACAACCAACAACAACAACAAACCCTAAACCAACTAATCAAATAAAAATAAAGCAAAACAAAACAAAAACAAAAAAAATAAACAAACAAAAAACCCAACACCAAAAAAACAAAACCAGAAGAAAATAATGAAAAATACCAAGAATATGCAAAATTGGACATGGCTTAGATAACCATTTATATTTTCATCATGTGCACAACATAGAAGAGACTCCCACAGTCTTGGCATTTTTAATTCATAACACTTTCTTCAAGCTCATTTTATGATCATAATGAATGGAAATAAGAGACCTAGATAAGCAATATGCATCTTAACTGAAGCATTTGTTTTATTGTGAAGAACATTTTATCAAGCCAGCAAAACTGACATAGAAAGAAGATCACAGGGTCAGCTATGAAGTGGAAATCTTCTAAATACCCTTACTGACCTTCAGCAATATGGATACATTTTGTTCATTCCCAAGGAAAGTTACTTAGGAATATGAAGGGGTTTTACTTCCTCTCTGGAGGATTAAAAGGTCTATTTTTGCTATAATTTTTGTTATATACTCATCACTAAAGATCAAATATATTTCCTAATCCCATGAAACTGTTGAGTATGGCAGTCACAAAAGTAACTTTCATCTCTTTAACTTTTTCATTTCCAGGGAGGGGTGAGGAAAGGGGGTTATCAATGGAAGAATCCAAATCCTAAGGGCCAAAATACTCATGTTGCTTTGAAAAATTATTTTCCCTGTGGGACTGTCCTGTTGCTCATGCTTTAATTTTGAAATGCTTGTTGCTTTTTCACAATTTATACTCAGATATCTGGTAATTTTCAGGTATGGCTAATAGCTGAAGTTAAAATTAGTAAGTAAAAGTCTCAAAAGTTTCTGTGCAATTTTGTAAATAGCCACTGTTTGCCTTTTTTTTTTATTGCTTTATCATCTGTAGCACTGTCATGGTGTCATGGTTTAAGCCCAGCCAGCAACCCGGAACCACACAGTCGTTTGCTCACTCCCCCTCCCCTTCCTCCCCTCACTCCCAGAGAGATGGGGAGGAGAAATGAAAATTTGTAACCCTCACAGGTTGAGACAACAACAGTCCAGTAACTAAGGTATAATACAAAACCACTACTGCTGCCACCAATAATAATAATGATAAGGGAAATAACAAGGAAAGAGAATACAACCCCTCACCACCCACAGACCAATACCCAGACAACCTGAGCAGCCTTCTGGGTAACTGCCCCCAGTATATATAGTGAGAATGACGTGCTGTGGTTTGGCACACCTCTTTGGCTAGTTTGGGTCAGGTGTCTTGTCTCTGCTTCCTCCTGGCTTCCTCCCTGGCAAAGCACGAGACTCAGAAAGTCCTTGATCAGAGTAAACATTACGAAGCAGCAACTAAAAATATCAGTGTTATCAGCACTGTTCCCAGGCTGAAAGTCAAAATCACAGCACTGCACCAGCTACTAAGAAGGAGAAAAATGACTATTACTGCTAAATCCAGGACACATGGAAAGAGATCGAAGGCTGTCAGCCCTTCCCAAATCAATGGCCCTGGAATCTCTGAAAGAATTTGTGAATTTGAAGGTAAAATTTCAATCTGTTAGAGAGAAAAACGTGTATTCTCTAAAGAGTTGAACAGATTTTCCTCCATGCATTGATTAACACTAAATATTTTTAGATATATTTCAGCTTCACTGTTTCACAGGCATTTGAGTTGTGGGCCCAGAAATCAATTGAGAGCTTCACTATAAATAATATTCTCACCATACAAAAAAATTGTCTATCATACAGGTAATATTTTATGCAAAATAGAAGAGCTCTAACTATGCAGTAATATCCATCCTGTGCAGCTGTGTTAACATGGGGGTGATACTAAGTCTTAGCATGCAGCTGGAGGGAATGAAATCTTGAGCTCTAGGCAAAACATCACTATCTAGTTTGACCATTGCCACCACATACATTCGAACAAAATAAGAGTGGAAAATATGAACTTAGTAATTTCCAGATAAATTCAAAACTCCTTACTATTTTTCTCTCTTGCAACTATAAAATTAAGGTCGTAGTTTCAGTGGATCTGTCAATTACCCAATTATGTTTGTCATTTCATGAAGAAACAGCTCATATACTGTGACATAAATAATAAAAAAGAAAGAAGGTGAAGTAATTTTCTTTGATAAATTCTTAGGTCACACTATCCTTTTATTTTGGTCATGAAGAGCAATTTCAGATCTCTGTGAAAAAAATTATCTTTCTAAAAATAAAGGTGTTTTTTCCAGAAGTTGAGAACGAAAAATTTGAATATGCCTGAAAAGAAGGGAGGCTTTGACTTACTCAGCACATATGTATTATCCAATATAGGTATAAGAGCCAAAACATACTAAAATTTACCATACAAAAAATTCAAAAAAGCAAGAAAATATTTTACAAATCTAGAGTTTCTTTGTAGTTTGCTTCAAGCTTATTTCAGTGTATTTTTTCAAACTATGTTTATTGCCTTTTAAGTTTTCCATCTCTATCTTGAATACTGATGTTTTTAATCTAGGTTGTTTGGACAGAATCTGAGATGTAACACTCAGTGAATTTTGTTTTCTAATAAAATCAATAATTTTTTTTTGTGATTTTGTGTGCAGTGAGGAATGAATTGTTTTACAATTGTTAAGAGTTGTATCTGTAATGAGCTGGCTTTTTTTTTTTTTTTTTTTTTAATTCAGGAACATAAGGCACTTGCCAGAACACAAAGGACTTGCATTCATCTACAAATATTTTCTGTCTTTCACTTTTTTTAGTGCAATTAAAACTTACAAAAATAGACAATAGGAAAGATATTTTTCCAAATTCCACTATCAATTCCTAGAAGCCAGATACGTTGCCTATCCTGGAGGAGATGAGGGGGTCAATGCAGTAAGGACATTAAGTCGTCATAGGACTACAGCTAGATTTCTGTTTATGTGCTTTAATGCAGTTTAGGATGGCTGCTGGTACAGTACAGGTTGATTTGTTATACAGAGAACTCAAACACTGCTGGATATAAAAAGCTGAGGTAAAAAAATAATGCGCGGTTAAAGAGAAACAGTAATTGCCAAGTATCTACATAATGAATTTTAACAATTCTTGGCACTCAACAAATTCTGCCTATCTCTTAATTTTTTTTAAGGCATGGTATTAAAAATATGATGTACATAATGCAGATTAATATTCCAAAATCAGATAGAAAATGAATTTTGTATTTTGATATACATATATATATATATAAAAGTTTCTTCATAACAGCAACATTGGTATTGGTCTCAGTTCCAAAAAAGGTAAAGTGTATGTCTATCTTTATTAATAAAGTGTATATGAAAATGTTGAATATTCTTCAGTCCTAACTTTAATTCCATGCTTTGGTATTGATTCAATTCACCAGATAGTACAGGGTAGCTTGACAATAAAGGCGATTAGTAGGTATATTTTCTTGTAATATCCTATTAAGTCTGAGAACAATATAAATTATATAACTTCAGTGAGTCTATTACAAAATAGGAACCCCATTTTTAATAGTGACACCAGAAAGGCAAATTCAGTCAAAGATACATTTGTTCTGTGTACTAAAATGAAGTACTTATAACACAGAAAAATAAAATACAGGCAATAGGTGACTAGGATGAATTTATATTATATTGTTCTGGGCTAAATTTCTTATAACAGCAAACTCAGATAAATTGCACACAACAATTCTAAGAAAGTGGGATGAATCATAGAATTAGCTAGGTTGAAAAGACCTTTAATATCAAGTCCACCACTAAATAATGTCAAGAAGGAGTGCATGGTAAAACACATTTTTGCACCAAGGAGTTAGTTCTTTGGGGACCTGTGTAAGACAGGTACAGACACTCCAGGCTGGTTTATCTGCTTTAATTTGTAAAAGATGGAAATTGCTGCAATTTTATAGTGATATCAATCTTACATCCCTTCTGATGCTGGAACCTCATCTGCTGGCACTGAAAGATGAGCCTCTCTTTGTTGATCTCAGTATGCTGTACAGAGTTCCATGTGGTTCAGTGACCCCACTGCTCTTCACACCTTGGTAGTATCCTTCCAAAGCTATCAATTTTCTACCTGTACAATACTGAGATTTCTTGATAGTTCACCAGGATTTGCTGTGACAGTTGCAGTCTTACACATCTCCACAGAAAAGAGTTCGGACCCCCGAACTTGTGTATGAAGGAAGCTAAACAGCTTTTGGAGCTTTAGCCATTACCCTTCTTCCAGAAGAGCAGTTCTTACTGAGATTCTTCCAAATATGCCAGTGGTAACAGACATCAAGAATGAAAACTGAGTGCTCACCTTAAGATGAAACATTTTTCATTTTTTTAATGAAAAGTATGAGGAATCTGCCCTCTGTGACACGATCCATCAATAGATGTTTGATGCAGGCAAGAAATAGTCTAAACTTTTTGTCCATGTCCCCCCTCCCCCATAAATCTCATCCCAGATAATGAAGGGAACTACAGACCAGTCAGTCTCACCTCTGTGCTTGGCAAAATCTTGGAGCGGATTCTCCTGGGAGGCATGCTGAGGCACATGAAAAACAACAAGGTGCTTGGTGACAGCATGACTTCACTAAGGGGAAATCTTGCCTGACCAACTTGGTGGCCTTTTATGATGGGGCTATGGAACTGATGGACAGGGGTAGAGCAGTTGATGTCAATTACCTGGACTTGTGCAAAGTGTTTGACACTGTCTCACATGACATTCTAGTCTCTAAGTTGGAGAGACATCAATTTGATAGGTGGACCACTCAGTGGATAAAGAACTGGCTGGATGGCTGCAAGCAAAGAGTTGTGCTCAATGGTGCAATGTCCAGCTGGAGAGCAGTAACGAGTGGTGTCCCTCAGGGGTTGGTGTTGGGACTGGTCTTGTTCAACATCTTTGTCAATGACATGGACAGTGGAATTGAGTGCGCTGTCAGCAAGTTTGCGGATGACACAAAGCTCTGTGGCTCATTTGATACTTTGAGGGATGGAATGCCGTCCAGAGGGACCTTGACAAGCTTGTGAGGTGGACTGATGCCAACCTGATGAAGTTTAACCATGCCAAGTGCAAGCTCCTACACCTGGGTCAGAGCAATCTCAGGCACAGTTCCTGGTTGGGCAGAGAAGAGATTGAGAGCAGCCCTGAGGAGAAGGACTTGGAGGTGTTGGTTGATGAGAAAATGAACATGAGCCAGCAGTGTGCTCTTGCAGCCCAGAAAGCCAACAGTAGCCTGGGCTGCATCAAAAGGAGTGTGACCAGCAGATCGAGGGAGGTGATCCTGTCCCTCTACTCTGCTCTCATGAAACCTCACTTGGAATATTGTGTGCAGTTCACAAAATGTTGCTGTCCTCAACATAAAAATGACATGGAACTCTTGGAACAAGTCCAGAGGAGGGCCTTGAGGATGATCAGAGGACTGGAGCAACTCCCGTGTGAAGATAGGATGTGAAAGTTGGGGCTGTTCAGCCTGGAGAAGAGAAGGCTGCTTCAAGACCTCCTAGTAGCCTTCCAGTATCTGAAGGGAGCCTATAGGGATCCTGGGGAGGGACTCTTCATTATGGACTGTACTGAGAGGACAAGGGGTGACAGGTTCAGACTTAAACATGGGAAGTTTAGATTGGATCTGAGGAAGAAATTCTTTACTGTGTGGGTGGTGAGGCACTGAAATGGGTTGCTCAGGGAAGCTGTGAATGCTCCATCACTGGTGGTGTTCAAGGCCGGGTTGGACATAGCCCTGGGTTACACGGTTTAGTGCGAGGTACCCCTGCCCCTGGCAGGGGCGTTGGAGCTAGATCTTAAGGTCCTTTCCAACCCTAACTATTCTATGATTCCATGATTCTAAGGTGAACAGAAAGTCTGTTACTCTGAGTACAAAAGAATATTTCCCTGCCATAGTTCTTCCTACACTTAAGTTTTTGGCTCAGATTATGTGCCAACTTCTACCCCGTGGTTCCTTCTCCATCTACTAAAAACAAATGGCCACTGTTAGAAGGAAAGAATACCCTTAGACACACAGGGATGGCAATATGTTCTACCTATTGAATAAGTTTTTCCATGAAGAAATAACTCTAAATAACTTCAAACTGCTGTTTGCAGAAGAAAGAAAAATGTCCTTCTAAGGTACAGCATTCTGTAGAATGGCATCTAAATTTGTTCTATGTTGTTTTGAAATGTCATTGTCATGGGTTAAGCAGCAGTAGTCGTTTTTCTCCTTTAAGCAGTAGCTGGTGCAGCACTGTTTTTTTTTTTTTATTTTAGGCTTGGAAACAGCACTGACAACACCAGTGTTTATAGATATGGCTTAGAACGTTTAGGCTGGCCAAGGACTTTCTGAGTTTCCTGCTCTGCCAGGGAGGAGGGGAAGCCTGGAGGAAGCTGGGAGGAAGCAGAGACAGGGCACCTGACCCAAACTGACCAAAGAGGTATTCCATACCACAGCATATCATGCCCAGGATGTAGAGATGGAGAGCAGAGACCCAGAAGAGTGGTGGGGTGTGCACTGCATGGTCGGACTTGGTATGACGTTTTGGGGGGGCACTGCGTGGCGTGGCTAGGTATCAGGTGAAAATCTGTTGTATTCTCTTTCCTTGTATTTTCTCTTATATTAGTATTGATGGTAGCTGTAGTGGTATATGTTATACTTTAGTTACTAAACTGTACTTAACCAGTGGGAGCTGTATTCTTTTGATTCTCCTCTCCATCCTCCCGGGACTGGGGAAGAAAGAAAGGGAAGTGAGTGAGAGAGCAAAACTGCATGGTGTGAGGGCATTAAACCACGACAGTCATCTATCACAATTTCTAATATTCAAAAAAGTTTGTCTGTTACTGATAGGCACCCCCCCAACCTATTAGGATATTAATACTCTTGTAGCAGAAACCTTAAGCACAAAATACTGAGCTTTCAGTATTATGTATAAATGGAAAAATCTCCAAGTTCTTTGATATATATTTAAGACTTACTACATTATGAAAGTGAGAGGTGATAACCTCCCAGAGTCTCATGAGCACAGTGAAATACACCAGATGGGTTAATTTTCATTCAAGTAAAGAAGTGAGCTTGTCCCAAGAATACTTTTCATAATCTAATTCCATATAGCCTTCTTCCTAATGTTTGGTGTTTTCCCTTTCTTAAACACATTACCCCACAAGTGCTGCCACTATCACTGGTGGGCTTGGCCTTCGTCAGTGTCTGTCTTAGAGCTGTCCAGCATTGGTTCCACTGGACACAGGGGAAGCCTCCAGTAGCTTCTCACAGAAGCCACCCCAGTAGCACCTGGTTACCAAAACCTTGTCACACAAACCCAATACACTCCTGAATTATTATTATTTTTGTTTTCAATCTGAAGTACAGCAATAGGTTGGAAAGGTAGAATAACTTGTAACAAGTGCATCTTTGATTAAATTAGTGAAAATAATTCAGATTGTGCTTGCAAGCCATACAATAAGGAGGCACTAAATTCAAGATATCCATGACAATACTAAATCTAGCAAATGGCATTAACAAAATACAATCAGCAGAATTTCTTGAGTAGACTTTTCAATTTTTTGACTCATCATTTTCTCTAACAATTTCATTTTACAGTACTTTTCTAATAGAGTGACTCATGTGTGATAAATCTACCAGTGTGCATAGTCCCAGAATTATGCAAAGAAAAATTTAACACATTCTATAAACAAAACCACCCTATGAGTGACAGATAAGTTGTTGATTTATGGACGACTGGTTTGGAAATTTGAATCATTCTATGCCAGTGATTATGCGAGGAGGAAGTTTTACCAAGCCAGACAACAGAAAGAATTATTTTGATTTAAATTCTTGGACTTTTCAGGGTATAACTGAGAAAGCTATTTTTGACTGAAGCAGACAACAAAGTCTGTTTCTTACAAGTATTAAACCTTTAATAAAATGTATGATTTTTTTTTACAAGCAGAACAGACTGGGAAATCTGGAAGCACTAAAATGGTATGCCTGGGTTTTTACTGTTATGGTAGTATTATGAAGATGGTTAACACAATGAGAGTATGACTAATGCTTTGCTAGTTTAGCTGTTTGCATGATGGCTACAGAGAAGGAATGACTTCATAGATCTTTCTTCCAGCTTTTTTTTTTTATTTTTTGATCAGTATTCAGTCATGGTTTTCATTAAAACTACTGAGACATAATTATTTGTTAAATGTATTTTTTTCTTCATATATTTGTAAAGATTAAGATCCCTAAAGAATAGGAGTGAATGTTCTTTGTCTGCATGCTCATTTTTGCTATTTAAAGTTTTGAGAAATATTTGCAAAGAAAATGTACTTAAAGTACAAAAGTACTTCTTTCTGCACCTGGGTATTAACAGTTCCAGTAACCTGCTCTCTGTGTACTCTAGATAGTTCAGTGTCACCATCAAATCTGAGATTCCCTTCAAGCATGTTTCTACACATAGCAGTGCATTATAATTGCAGTTTCCTGACAGAGAAGTACAAAATATTCCACTTTACAGATAATGGTCTCCCATGGTTGCATGGTAAAAAGAAAGAGATGAATTAATCTAGAAACCAGTTCTGTTAAAATGCCACAAAAAACCACCCAGTTTATGTGCTCTGAATTGTCCTGAGACAAGGATATACCCTGACTACAGAAAGAACTCACTGAAATTAGCCTCTATAGAATAATGGTAATTTAAAGAATACACAGCTTCTTCTGAAAGTGATGGAGTTCTAGAGAACGTATGTATTTATATATTTTCACAGTATATTTGTCTTTCTATACGCCTACAAATCATTGATGGATAAGTACCTAAGAGGGCAGATGCTTTTACTTTCAGTTTTATGTTGAACAAAATGTCAGCGGGAGACAACCCAAATTTTACTGGTGCCACGCTCTAATTGAGCAGTACTGTTTATTGCTGAAATTCCAAAAGCCTTTGTAGTGGGCACTTTATCATTTTGACACTCTTTTCCTGCAACACATGGGGAACAGTAGTAGCATGTCTAAATCTATTTTTCACTGTAAGTCACTAAACTACTGATCACTAAAACCTGACCCAAACACTTAATATCCAG
Source organism: Forpus xanthops (assembly GCA_032466535.1). NCBI lineage: Eukaryota > Metazoa > Chordata > Aves > Psittaciformes > Psittacidae > Forpus > Forpus xanthops. Next base: position 9,361 of record JASSUY010009845.1, on the reverse strand, counting down.
TAAGAATTAATGAATCAGGTCAGTCATACATTTCCTACCTTGCTCACTGGGATAAACATTTTAGCAGTTGCCAAATTCACATGAAACCTTTGCTCTTTTATTCTCATGTATATATTTTACAGGATTGGTGCTTCTATTTGTTTAGTGTTAGATAGAAGCACTCTTTCTTTCTAAATTTGCTGAATGTATTTGGCTGTACAGTTTTTACATGTATCTTCCCACATCAGTGTATCTTCAGTGTAGATTTAGTATCATCTGTTCCATCCAAACAGACATGCTTCCTAGTGAAAGTACTTTTCCAAAGGGAAGGCTATGTGTATAGTCGCATATGTACATCTATCTATCTATGTGCAGATACGCATTCCACTCAAAAAGGGCATCTGCTGAAACTCTGCTAAAATAACTTGTTTGGAAATCTCTGTTCTAGATGAAGTGAAAAGATATGTAATGGAAATGAACTAATAAATATTCAATCTATGAATAACTGTATAATTGTCAGGGCTCATGGTCATACTCATCCTGGCCCAACTATTTGACATTGTCTGATGCAATTTAGTATTGCCCAAATAAGATACCATATTCTTATTCAAAATAACAGGAAACAAGTTTAGCTAACTATGATGGCCTGGTATATAGAACTTTTCTCTAAAATTCAGCAATAGCAATTGGAAAAGCAGAGCTATTATAGTACCGTGAAAATAATCTGTCAGATTGAATTTCAGCATGTGCAGTGTATATGTGACATAATCACTGTACACATAAACTTACAAATTATCAAGTTCAAAGCAGTTGAAACCACAGTAAAAAGCATTTGCATAAAGACTGTTTATTAAAAAACCCATTTATCTGCACCTTAGAACTTTAATAATTAATCTCTACACAGTTCCATTGTGCCTGCAATAGGTATTTATGCACCTAAAGTACTTATAAATTATCCTGGAAATAATTTTAAAAGTCTTAAAATTAATTAAACTTTAAAATCTGCATTAAACTCTGTTCACACAATAACTGTAGGCTGTAAAAATACATTAGCAAACAGTATGATGCAATAGCAGTGGAATAATAGAACGAAACAGTTGGAAGACTCGGTATACAGTACATATGACATAAAAAGTTTATCTATATTATCATCCTATGAACTAAATAAACATTACCGAGTGGATTATGCATGCTTCTGAAATGCATATTCTGCTTTAATTTCACAAATGAAACTGGCTTAAGGAAGCCTAATTTTTGTAACATGAAAATGCTCTGCAATGAGAGCTAAAGCAGTAAAATACCTTAAGACTTCCTATGAGTAGGAGATGCTGAGGTAGGTTTTCTGTCCCACTTCCTTATGTCTTTCTGTGATAAAAGCCTACAGCACTAGGGATTCCCAGGCAGTCTCCCACCCAAGTACTAAAAGAGCCCTATCCTGCTTAGCTTATCGCCTCAAGAGCCAATGAAATCTAGGATTCTCTTTTAGCTGCAAGTGAGAAGAGTAGTCATTGATGCACAAGCTGTAGAATGGTTGGACTTTTTTGAATTGCCATCCAATCATGATCACAATTTGTCATTGTAATCACCCTAAGTCTGTTTTGCAGACAGAAAATTACACTGTCATAAACCTTCCTGGGTTACTACTTGACCACATTTATGTGTCTACAAAAAAGTGAAGCTGTGAAAGCATGGAATTTGTGGGGAATAATTTTATCAGGTCATTTTAAACAAGGAACAATTATTTGTGCAACAACATCTATGAAAGTACTTCAGGACCCACTTTTTTTTTTTTAAATTTTTTTCACAGAGGAGATACCTTAGGCTTGTGTAGGCTTACAGAATGGAAATTTTCCACATTCTACATATGAAGCAAGAAAAATATCATTAACAGATTAGTGGGTTGCCAAAGCCCATTCAGATCTCTCAAATTTGCAGGACAACATTTTTAATTTAAAATTTACTTCATGAGTTCATTAAGAACATGAACTCATTAAGAAATATAACAAACAATCGTGACAGGAGCTAAATCCCCTTTTTGCCCAGACTAGCTTATCATATTAATACCATTGAAGTAATAAGATTTAATAATTTATAACCTGTAGCTCTTAATATCATGCATCTGTGAGCAAAAGAAAAGGATTGGTTACCTAATTGATAGTGAGAGTGCTCATCTTGCCTCCTCCATCACAGTGCAGGCATTCTCTGTATCACAGTAGTAAGCATGAAAGCTTTAGCAGTCCAGCTGCTTTTGAATTTTCTTCAAATGCTTTTTTGGTAAGGTGGTGTTTTGTATCTTTCAGCTTGGAGGTTTGGTCTATACCATTTCCATAAAGTAGTGGACACTGAGGAAACTGCCAGACAAAACATAATGGCTTCAAGAGACAGATACTTGGAGGTGATTGTGGCTGCCTAGTGGCCCTTCAGCACTTCCTGATCACCTGTCCTGCTTATGTGGTACTCTTTCTTTGGCCTAATCTCAGTGCTCCTAGCATACGTTAGGCCTTATCATGAAGTGGAATAGCCAAAATCTAAGCAGGAGCTGAGTGAACAGTCACATGGATAAAATAAAATATTTCAAGAAATACTTTAAGAAATGTAAAACTACTCTTTTAAGGTTTTAACTATATATGAAATGATTCAAGGTGAAAAGAAGATAAACTACCAAGCAGCACAGATGTAATTTCTCATTACACCTATTAGTAAGATTTAAATTTCCTTTTGCAGTAGCAAGTAGAAACAATTAAGGAATCTAAGTAATTTTTATGTATATTATTCTCCATAATTCTCTGTCCATTCTGTAGCAGTATTGCACTTATGGCATCTCTATTAATAATCAAAAATGCCACTGAACAGCTATGATACTACCTAGCTACATAATACAGCAGACAACTGTGACCCGAACAATTAACCTAACATAAACCAGATAGGTCTTTACAATAGACTTTTCTATCCTTTCACATAATTGTGTCAGCCTCCAGGTACCTTGATAGCGTAAGAAACTATATTAGCTGGAGGCAACCTAAAGAAGAGCAAGATGAAAGTATTACTGGGAGGAAAACCTGGTTTATGAAAAAATATTTTAATTTTTGTATACAATTTCTGTTCTTGACTTTTACTTTCATCTAGACCATTTCACTAATCTAATTTATAACATGTCATCTCAAACAGCAATATCAACACAAATGACAGGATAATTAATTGCTGTGGCAGAGGAGAGACAAGCAGATAGGAAACTAAGAGAGACTGGAAACCCCTTAAACTAGTTTTGCAGTATAGAATTGTACCCTTCGCATAAATCAAACTGAACAAATTAAACTGGAGACTTATCTCATGAATGAATTGGATGAATTCCTAGCAGCAAAATATACTTTAATGTATGCTGATCTAGCAAAAGTTGTGAAGTTCCCAATTAAGTGAATCTAAAATAATCTATAGAAAAGGCTGAGTCTCACCAAGGCTCTGCTCAACCCTGGAGCAAACGATAGAAGGTAAGCTTATTAAGCCTGCTATCTATAAATGGCTGGAACAGAGCTGGGTTCTGGTATAAAAGAACTGGCTTTGCAGCAAGGGAGAACATGTAGCTGAAATCTTAGAGATGAGGCTGTAGCTTAAGGAGACACAACTGAATGCATGGAGGTGGAACCGAACTGTGGTATGAGACCTGGCCATTGAGCCTTAGTTCAGGTGATGAAAGTATGCTGCTGCAAGGTGAGAAAGCTATGAAGGAGTTACAGTGGAGAACAATGTTTTCAGTAAGATTGTGGCTTAGTTAACGTTATGGGTTTGATGTCATAGTAGGTGGGAAAATGACAGAGGTTGTAAAGTAAGAGAGCCATCAAAATATTTATGTGCACATCAACATAGGTGGAGGAGATACTTCTGCCCCTTTTATTGCTAGTGTCACCAGCAGTACTTGAATTAATTCAACTGCGGTTTACTTGGTGTTCCCAGGGGAAAAGTCTGAGTTAAGAAGGATAAAATTGCTTTCAACGCCAGTCCTTTCTTTATAACAGGCATTCAACTTGGAACTTTTAATAGTATCTTTCTAGATATTGTTATATTTTATGAAAATCTCCAGAATATTAATAATTCAGCATCTAATCCTTTATTTTAAAATGCATCATTCAATTTTCTGTTATGAACAGAGGCTGTTCTTTGCTTCTATTTTATGATTATGGCCTTAATTTTCCTCTTCTCCTTCTGCAACACATATCTAAGCTGTAACAGTGAAAAAGAAACTTCCAAAAGAAAGTAATATTTTGCCTATTCTAAGGTCAGTTTTCAGAATGCTGTTAGGGATGTTTTGCTCATGAGAAACTGTTCTATTATTGTGCAACTGACACCCTTAAAAATTCATATATCATTCTACAAGTTTTTACATATTCAGTAGAAATAAGAGACCATATATTTTCAGATGGGCAGGAAAAAAGAAATTGATAGTAAATTTTTCTTTCTTTTTTTGACTCTCTCAGTTCCCAGGGGGCTTTGAAAAAATTGTCTGACAAATCTCAAAGGATTTTGCTTAAGGAAATTAGAGCAGCCCTGCATTTAATTTTAAATACCATTATTTCAAAGTCCCAAGAAAGGTAGGGCTGCAAAGAATGAACAGAACAAAATCTTCGTTTCCTTTTTCTTAGAACAATATTACATTTTCAATAAATAATAAAAGCTGAAAAAAAAATGCAAACTATATAAAATCCATTTTTATACTATGCCCCGGGCTTCCACAGTCTTTCAAATTGCAGAAAACCAGTCCAACAGATAATCAAGGTTATTTAACTAGAATATATAATCTATCAAATATCTTTAGTTGGATTTGTGAAAGAGAAGTTTGTTATGAGGGAAAAAATGTTATTACTTTGAATTAATTTGCTTCTTGTACAAGAATATGAAAGTTTAAATATATCTCAAACATAGAGTAAGAATTAAGAATGAAACATATTTTAAGGTAAACTTATGAGTGTGTTATTTACTTTTTTTTTGTTGTGTACATTTTGTTAATCCAATGGCTATAGAATAGAATCATTGCAATTCTTGAAAAGCAAATTGTTAATATTTTTAATTCAAAATCATTTTAAGTAATTACTAGCAAAGTTCTTTTCTACTCCTGTATATTCAAGCTAATAACAATCACATTCCACAGTGTCTTTTGTTAGTTTCCAAATTTGTTTTTTTTTAAATCTGAGAATAAGAATTTGCCTCCATATGTTTTGGGTTTGTTTACATCACTAATTTTAATGAAAATTAAAAGAATTTTATTGAAAATGCTTAAATCATGGTGTGAAGCACTTTCTTAGTCTAGAGTTTGCTTTTATTTTCTGCAAAAAAAAATTTTGAATGTTAGTATATTCACAAATTGTAATGAAAAGAGAATTTTGGTTAATCAACAGTGTCATCCAAATTATTGTTCTCAACTTTGAGTTACCTGAAAGAGAACATCTGTGTTATTTTTCCTTAATGGTTTTCACAAGAATAAAAGCTTATTCGTATGATTTCCTTTTTGGATCTCTAACTCAGGTATGAACAGTCTCCTTTTCCTGTCTAACTCATGGAATTTGTATGAGACTATATGACACACTGCGGTATTCTACAAAAAAAAAAAAAAAAAGCTTAAAGACAGGTAGATAAGGCATTATGACTAGCTTCTTAACAAAGACATGATGATTTACCAAACTACTAGTCAGATGAAAAATTCCTTTTGTACAGGTCTCAGTCCAAATCCCCACTCCATAAAGGTAATTGAACTCCTTGAGTGAAATTCAAGCAAGGAAATTTGAAGAGGAAATATCAGGGGGCATAGTTTTGTTACACCTACAAAACCAGAAAATTGGATAGTGATAAGCAATGCCAAAATGTACAAACTTAACAAGTAGAAAACAGCAGCAACATTGGAGAACTTTATGCAAATCTAAGTGAGGAATGAACAGGGTCCAAATTAAATTAACTCCACTGCATCAGCTGAAGTAAGCTGAAGAAAGTGGGTATTGACTGTTTGACATGGTGGATATCATCAGGGGCTTCTGTTTTCTTTATCATTTGTTTTACACCATGAGGTCATTGGCTCACTTTACACAGTGGAAGTTCAGGAGAGGAAAAGCAATGAAAGACTTACTACTGAAAAGAGTAGTTTTCCCCTGTATTCAGCACAGACTGAAAAAATAATATATTTAAAAATAAGAACTTTTTTGGATGGAAGTGAGGAACACTGACTATTATGTTACTGTTAGTGACATTTTCTGCAAAAACATTACTAAAGTCATTGGTGCAAGAGAAATCATGAGAATAATAATTTTACTGAAAACTTCCACTTAAGTTTGTGAAGTTTTCTTGCAGATATAAGTATACTTATTAGAGGAGGATTTTGACCAAAATTCACATATATTCATGAATTTATTGCATACTAGGTGTGCACTTGTCACGTATTAGGTGTGTATGTATCACACCTTAAGTCCTTTATGTAAAGATTAAAAAAAAAAGTTGTTAATGGCAGAGGTTAAAAATAATTAAATGATATAATTTTGAAGTTTTAATTTTAACATTGCAGGTTGTTGAGGTTTGCCCATTTGTGTAGAGGGTTGTACTTATTTAGTTTTGCTAAGGCTGTTCCAGAAGTGGACAAAGTAAGGAAGTGTCAGGCTTTCTCAGTGATGTCTGTCATCAGAGGGTATTTTTTCTGCAGGTTAGTTTCTCTAAACTACAGAACAGCATTTATTTTCACTTTTCATACCTGTCTTTTTAAACTTAAACATTCCACTAACCTTAGCTGGGCATTTAAAACCTTGTCATTTCAAGCCAGATAGCGTTATTCTCCATTCTACGTGATGTAACTGAACTAGCACTATAAAATGCTGTGACACCAGAGCATGCTCGATAGAAATGAAATCTTAGGAAAATTTACCTGCTAAACTCTAATAGGCTTCTACAACACATATTCAAATGAAGTCTTCAAAGTCATCCACCTTTCTCACATAGAATCATAGAATAGTTGGGGTTGGAAAGGACCTTAAGATCATCTGGTTCCAACACCCGTGCTATGGGCAGGGATACCTCCCACTAAACCATGTCACCCAAGGCTATGTCCAACCCAGCCTTGAACACTACCAGTGATGGAGCATTCACAGCTTCCCTGGGCAATCCATTCCAGTGCCTCACCACCCTTACAGTAAAGAATTTCTTCTTCATATCCAATCTCAAATTCCCCTGTTTAAATTTGAACCCATTACCCCTTGTCCTCTCAGTACAGTTCCTCATGAAGAGTCCTTCCCCAGCATCCCTATAGACCCCCTTCAGATATGTTTCTAGTCTTTATAGATAATAACCCTTATGGTGAAGGTATGTGTTCTAACACATTTCAAATTCCTGTCCTCATCTATGAGCCTTCTGCAACCTCTTGTATAAACTATCCTTTCACTTTCAATGGGAGATAGAAAAAAAAAAGGTTTACATTAATTTATTTGAAGAAGTGGTTGGAATATTTCTGTTGAAACCTTTAGAAAAATCACTGAACATTCAAGCATCTTTCTGAGAAAGTTTGGGGCAGCTGAATTGTTGTAACTGTGCTTCTGGTATCATACTAGAAGCAATTTGTTCTGTTTACATGTATAAGAAATTAATTCCCCAGGGATTTGCAGAAAATTATTCTAGTGGTATAAGAAAGAGACAGGGCTATGAGACTGGCAGAATTAGGAACTGAATGTACGAGACATTGATTTCCCAGATTCAAATGGCTTTGAAACCTGACTTAAAAAAAAAAGGGAACTTAAAAAGTCAGCTTTCTAAAAAAATGCTGGTTTACATTGCTATAATTTCCTAGATGAAAAGCCTTTCACTTTATCAAGGAGAATTTGTGCTAATGAGTGTTCTAATCCAGTCCCAGTGCATTTACAGAGCTGGAATAAAAAGTTAGAAGGCTATCCTCTATCTGCTCTATAATACATAACTCCTGAAATTAGAATCTGCCAGATAAGCACTCAACAAGTCACTATTTTTACCTTGTTCTTTTGACAAGCTTAGATTATTTGAACTAGACAATAAACCAATGTTCATGGTAGCATGAGGTGAATAAAACAGCACGTCATTATACCAATTAAGGGTATGTGATACTGTACTTGTGAGAGCAAAATGTGCAAAGCCATTGGATTCCAGCAGAAGCCATTCTCCTGAGAGCAATTGTTCCTTATGAATAATGATGACAGTTGTTATTGAAAACGAATCTACATATGACTCTGGTTAAGGCCGGATGTTTTTTTTTAAGGCACTTTGGCTGAGTGAGACGGAAAATCAACAGACCAAGAAGATGCAGCATGTCACTTGCTACAATTCCCTTATCCCCAGCACCTTTTCTTGCTTGTATATGCAAAGCTGCAACATTTGCTTCTCCACAATGATTTTTAATTTAAACTTTCCTCAAAACAGCTTGCTTAGGTTCATGACACTTGCAAAAAAATCAGTTGGACATTTGCAAAGAACAGCTAAGTTTACTTTCTGATTTTGACTAAAGAACAAAGCACTGATTGGAATGAACATAACTATGAAGTGTTTAGATTCATAGTTTGTACATTAACCTTTCTCTTACACTCTTCTTTCCTATTTTCTCCTGTCTATACCTCCCTTCTATTGTGATTTATATTAAAAGAAATGTTTTACTCAGCGTTTGTGAGTTACCATTTACAATAAGTCCTAAATTTGTAGTGTGAATTTTTGTTTGCATTCCAGTCTAATAATAATTATTAAAGTTTAGTGAACACTTTGAAATATAAATATTCCATAGTTCAAAAACCAAAGATCTGTACAAGGTTCTGCTTATCTGCCAGTGTTACTTTTTGCACTGTGACACCTGAACACTTGACTACAGCTGGAGAAGAACTTCTTGGCTTTTTGGTATTTTCAGATGATCACTGGCTTGTGCAATCAGATAAAATTTCTTCTCAGAAATTTGTTGTATCTTGTTAAGAAACAGTGTTCAGTTCCTGAGTCTGATAAGCATTTCTGAGACTTCTTATTTCTCACTTAGCTATATTTCAACTTGCAAACCTTACGAGCACTGTAAATTTTCACCCTGATTCATATTCTACCTGAAATATCTGTCAGGCTTAATCATTATATGATGTAAAGTTTTATTCAATTTGACTTCAGGCTTCTTACTGCAAGGCTGACAGAAATGTTTGCAAATTAATCAAGTATAAAACTGCAGTCCAAATCCATGCTTCACAACTGGAATTTTATATATTTGTTTGCCTTGTTATATGTATTAGTCCCCTCTCTGACCATTAGTCATAATATTCTCTTGTGTATTGCAGTTATGATTCTATTATTTTTAATTCTGTAATCATAGAATCATAGAATCAAGTAGATTGGAAAAGACCTTTAAGAACATCAAGTC
>JASSUY010009844.1:0-30376 GCA_032466535.1 Forpus xanthops | reverse complement strand
CTGTCCCTACATCCCTTGTCCAAAGCCCCTCTCCAGGTTTCCTGCAGCCCCTTTAGGCACTGGAGCTGCTCTGAGGTCTTCCCTTAAGGAGCTATCTCCTTTCCAGGCTGGACCAGCCCAGCTCTCAGCCTTCTGAAAGCTTTGTTTTCAAGTGCTGTTACATGTTCTGCAGGTATTTGGGAAGTTCTTGCCCTAGATGCTTGTAAGGCACCAGCTGTGTCTGTTGCACTGCCCCACAAGGGCATATGGCACAGCTGGCACATCTGGCTCCCTCTACTGCTCTGTGCTTGGCACCTGAATTTGAGCTGTTTGGCAGGGCCTGGCAGTACCACAGTGTGCAAAGTGGCTGTAACACAAGCATCTGGCTTCTTAATCTCCATCATTAGTATCTTAGAGCACTTTGTAGCAATTAAGACTTATTTAGAAGCTTCGAACAGGTTAGAATTGGAGGGAAAGAGATGGAAGCAGCCTTTTGGGGTATTTTGGAGATGTGTTTGGGGGTATTGTTTGGGTGAGTTTTGTTTTTATTTTGGGGTTTTCTTGCAGAGCATTGGGACTGATCCCAGATACCACAAATCAGATATTAAACCACCAGAACTAATAGTTACTTTCTCTTGAAGCAGCTTCCTGACTTCTGTCACCTTTTAGATTCAGACTCTGTTGCAGGCCAAGCTAGTTGTAAATGAGAGCTTCCCAGTTAACTGAGAGCAGAACGAGCTGTGTGGGCAGAGTCTCTGTGTTGGACAGTTCAGGTTCTGGGTAAATTCAAGGTGTCCTTGGCCACCAGAGGGAACTCAGCAAAGCAGTTTTGCTGTCTGAGAGCTCTGATCCACAGTGTTTGGTGTTGAGGCAGATGGGGAGGAGGTTGTACTTGAAATAGGAGTGGGGAAGGTAATCCCTGGATCTAACAGGTATTTGGGGCTGCTTGGTGGGTATCCAACCCGGTTGATAAAACCAAATCTTGCCAGTTTGGAGGATGAGCGCTTTAAAGAAAGCTACATTTGTAAATAGATTTTCTGATTCACCTCCTGAGGTATCTTTGCAATGAAGCATATTCCATTTGATAGTAGGGCAAGATGTCCGTAGCTATAAAGAGTATCTGCATCAAACTGAAGTGTGGCAACTTTGCTACTGAAAGCTCCGGCCTGAATTCCATTTTGTATTAAATTAGGTTCTTGGATTACAGTAATTCCACCAAAATGCCTCTCTACTTGAGGCGTCTTGTTTTCTACACTCTTAAAGATGCTGCAGTTCTACAGAGAGCTCCTGGGTATCTTGACCCATTGTCTAGATAGTGAGAGAAGTAAATCTCTCACAAATAAGTACCATGTTCTGAAGCCTGCAGAGATTTAAATAACTGGTGCTTAAGTAGCGATGTTAGGTGAATATTGACAGTGAGGCACCAGGCAAACACAATCTTCTTCAGATCTACTGAAATGCCTTGCTTGGCAGCAATGAAAATCTTCTGTTGGTTCATCTGTATTATTTGAGTCTTCAGATGCTCTTGTGATGTTGGTAACATTTAATGCATGTTGGACAGAACTTGGGGCAACCTGCTCTAGGGGAAGGTTTTTCTGCCCATGGCAGGGCTTGGAAATGGATGAGCTTTAAGGTCCCTTCCAACCAGAACCAGTCTGGGATTCTGTGATGCACAGGTCAAGTTTTATATCCCTGTTCCCTGGCAAGGGATGTGATTTGCTGACCCGTGATGGTTCAGTGGAAGAGCCTGGGGAACTCCTGAATTCCAGTGCTGGATGTGCCTGCATACGTGTAAAATGTGTTCCATCTGAAGTAATCATTTTGGCTTTATTGGCTTCTCTGGGTTATGTTTCAGAGGAGCTCAGTGCTGCTTTCTCACTCTATAGTAGCAGTTCCTTTTCCTTAGAGAAAAAGACTCTGGAATCTAAGAGCATTCTTAATGGCTTGCAATTATTTAATATTGTAGCATGAATGCAGCCTAACTCAGATGGGCTTTTCACCGGAGATCATAATGGCTGTAATTGCCAAAGGATGCCTTGCTGAAGCAGAAGCTGCCAGATGCAATGCCATTCCCATCTAAAAAGGTCACAGTAAAAGGGACATTTAAATTAAGTTATAAATTACAATTGAAGAACAATATTTTGATGAGCAAGACCGGAGATGTCAGAGCTGCAAGATGTAATTCATGGGTTCATTATAGAACAGAGGTGCCTGACAGCTGAGCCATGCCAAGAGGAGAATTTATTTGCAGCATCACACAGAGAATGGCAGCTCTGCTGAGGGGCTGTAGTAGGAACTTGAAACCTTGCGGTGACGTGCAGACCTTATGGCAATAAGGCTTGCCTGTGATCCTTTAATGCCTGTTGTAATAGAAAGGAGGGGTTTGGACACATGCACGTGCAGGGTTTCTTCTTTTATCTGCCCAGTGATGCAGAAGTTGCTGCCTTTTCTCTCTGGTAGCACATTTGTGTCACTCCCTTTGCTGCAGTAGGACACATGTGATGCCACAGTGCTTCAAAGCTTAGGTGGCAGAGTTAAAGCTACAATCTGTGATTCTCTAGATGGCAGGATGGTAATGTAGTGTTTATAGCAATACCTTGAGGAGTCTGACCAGAAGTTAATGAAACCATAGGCAGTCATCATCAACTATTATTTATATGGTTGAGTAGCTTGCCAGTAAAGCCCTTTTATATATATTACATGCCCAAAAGTAATAAGCAGAGAATGAGCCAGATTGAAACACATAAATGTACCTCTGGCACTTACAAGAAAACATTTTGCCTTTTTGCTGCTTTATCCTACTCCTGGCCCTGAGAAAAGCTGCTTTATATTGAAGTTGTACTTTTCTTGCTTGCTAAAAGCAGCAGTTTCTCAGAAGACTCTAAACCTGCCTGTATCGGGTCCCTTGTTTTCACATCTGCATCTTCTGTTATATGACCCTTCTCTTACATTCTGGCTGTTGTGATGGTTATTAATGGCATTGTTTGGTCCAAAGTTGATGCTTTGATTCTGCGTTGCTGGTCTGGGCAGTTCTGGTGGCCTGGAAACCCTTCTTGTTTTCCATACCCAGTCCCTTCTTTCTGGGCATGTCTGATTTATGTTCTCTTGCAGATTGAACTGCTTGGGCAATAGGGCTGCCAGGGTAAAACACGTGTTATCCTTGAGGCAAAAGAAAGATGCCCTCCAAATTACAAAGAGGCTTTGGCATTGCAGCACGTTTTGAGAGGGAGGAAAGAGGGAAAAGGAACAGAAACACTATTCTCTTCAACACTGTCACATTTCCCAAGTGAAAAAACCTTCTGGGTAGTGGCATGCACAGAAAGAAAGCATTTGTAAGGTGAGCTGGCAAAGCAAACAGTTCTTTTTTCTTTAAGATGGATCTGATCCCAGTGCTGGAGTGCAAACAAGGAGGAAAAATTAAAGCGTGCCCAGTAGAAAGGACAGCATTGTATTTTCCTGCCTTTTTGAGTAGGTACTGCATACCAAAGGAGTCTTGCAAAAGCAAGTTAAAAACCATTTGAGGCTGTTGAGGTGTGTGTTAGCACTGGCGTTGTGAGCCTGGCTTTTGACTCGTATCACTTGAGCGTGGCTGATGTAAGATGGGCTGAGATCTTGTTTCCTTTGCATGGAGGCACAGTCAACACTGTTGGAGTCCCCAGGCAGATTGGAAAGCCGTTGTTCTGTTGTACACAGGACTCTTCACCTTTGGAGGCAGGTTTGAAAGCCATGGTGTCTCTAAGTGATATCGGGAGATGCATCTCCCTGATAGAGCCATGTGAGGTGCTATTGATGGCTCTGATGTGCTCATGTATCTTTTGGAGGTGGCTTGCAGAGATCTGATAGATGAAGAATGTAGGTGGGCAGGAGATTGGTTTTGGGAAGGTGAGGCACTGTTTTCTATGGTTACCCTGCATTAGTACATACAGTTCTAAATTACTGCACAAGCTATCTTAAACTTCCCTGGAGGTGCCATATAAAAAGCTGAAAATGAACAAAAAGTCACTCTGGCTGAGTTTGCTTTCTTGTTCCCATTATATTAGCCAAGCACTTGTTTTAGAGCAGTAACACCCTGTAAGCTATTGTTATTTCAGTTGATGGTAAGGAACAAAGCCTGTTCAGGCTGCCAGTGAAGGGAACATTCGTGTTTGTTCTCAAAACACACTGCAGGTAATGATCAGAGGGCTTTGCCCAGTAGTGACCCTTTATTTTTTGATGTACTTTGCTTACTTTAGAAGTCTTTCAAGCATAAGAAACATTCTGAATGCCCCAACAACTTGGGGGAGGTAGAAGAGCACCTTCAGTCGTTGAAGATCTGTTCCTCCTGACAATAGATTTGAGGCAGTTTGTAACATAACACAGAATGTACTTCTTTAATACAGCAGATAGCATGCTCATCCCTGTCAGTAAAGGTGGGCAGTGTGACTCTGTGGGGTGTGCACTTCTCTTGCAGCTAACCTGGTCCTCTGTTCTACAACACTCACTGCAGTGTTCTGTGCTACTGCTGAAGCCCAGGTCTAGCAGCATGGATGCTTCTAGAGACAGGGATGCAGGCAGCTCAGGGAGGGAAGGAAAAGCAGGAGAGAACCAATGTGCAGAATCATGTTTTGGTTGTTCCTGTTGTAAAGAAACTTTGGAGGATCTGTTCAGTTCCTTGATGTTAATCTGGAGCTTTGGAGCTTTGGTTTGCATAGCACGTTGTGGAGAAAAACTACCTCTTGTCATGTGGGGAAGCTCAAATGCAAAGCATTCTCCCTTTTGGCTATAGGAAGATAATTCAGGTTTTGTCATCCCGGCAATATTTCTTTTTCCTGGAGATCATTTCCAGAAGCCATAGAGCGGGTTCCTCACTGGTGCTTCAGGCCTTCAAATCCCACTGTACTTTGAAGATAGGACAGGCTATAAATCTGCAGCGTGCTAAATGTTTTCTATCAAGAGTTAAGAGCTCGGATTCTCCTGGGTTCATTGTTGAATGCATTTTTCAGTGTCGTCGTTTCTCTGCCTCCCCCTGATTTAAATGTCTGCTGCCTGCTTCAGACAGCTTTTAATCATATAGATACCGAATTTATGGGGGGAAAATAAGGTGCACCATAGGCTGTGACAGTGAGGTCAACTTATAGACATCCCTACTTGCTTTTATGTACTCCTGTAGCTATCTGTAGAGGTTTTGTTTTTCTTCCATACTTCCTTTCCAACAGCGTGATGATCTCTGCAAGAGAGTTTTCTGGATGGGTAAACATGATATCCCGTGATTTGCAATGTTGTGTGTGAGGTTTTCCTGTTGTTCCTACTAATCTGAGCAAAATCCAGTGCTCAAAATTCAAATCCTTTGGAAAACCATTTTGTTGGAGCCTTTTTAACTTTTCCTTGGGATTTCTGATGTCAAACATTAAAGTTAACCAAAAAATCTTCAGTGCTCTATGGGCTCAAACATTACCTGGGAGAAGTTTAGAAAGGCAGGGGAAAATACACTCTGCTTAATGCTGTTTTTTTCTACTGTAAAGCCCCAATTACCCTTCATTTGGTTTACATTTCACTTCATATATCAACAGTGAAAATCATTAGGCATAGACCATCTCCTGTGGCTCCTTTTAGTGGCTTTTCTCCAATATCAGATCCTTGCTAATCCCATTGAATGATCTGTTTGTCTTCTTTATTTTTTAGCTACATGAAAGTAACTATGATGCTGGAAAAGCCCTGCAGCGCTTGGTGAAGAAACCTGTGCCAAAACTGATTGAGAAGTGTTGGACTGAAGATGAAGTGGTAGGGAAATGAATTATTCCCTTGAGCCTTATAGTTCGTGTTGCTTCTCTTGCTGTTTTCTTTCTCTTGTTTTCCTTTCTCTCAAGCCATTATGTTAATGGGTGAGTAATTTGTTGCTCAGGGTGGTTTTCATGCACTATTCTGAGTTAGTGGGGTCTTCAGTGATCTCCAGAACTTTGTTAGATAGAGGAGAATACCTTTCTTATAGTAGAATAAGAGGAGAAGATCAAGTTGACTGCTCCTGAGTGGCTGCTATGAGGTCAATGAGCAGCTGGGAAACTTGTGGACCCTGAACCTCACTTTGATTTTCACCTTCAGGAAAGCAGTTCATGTTCATTAATTGGAGCAGGACAAGATGGAAAAGGCATGTGAAGTGTTGCCCCTGTTTTTTTCCGGCTGGTATTGAGGATTTCAGGGTCAGCTGAAGCTGGCTGATGTGAGGTTGGATATCAGTGCTTCTCATAACAGAGTTTGAGATTAAGTCCCTGCTTCCCCTCCTGTGGAATCTTAGTGTTTCCCGGCATAGTTCTTGATGGATGAACCTTTGACAAAGAGCAGACCAAAACCAGATGATCTGAAAGCCGGGATTTAGCCATCCAGTTTTACTTTAAAGTATGTGGGAATTGTCTGGCTCCAAAACTGTAATGAAAGGGAACATCCATCTTGTGTAGCTCCCAGAGTAACGTATGGACACAGTGGATTTGGGGCATGCAGTAAATGTGCAGTGTGTTATTGTGGCCTCACAGAGCTGGAATTGCTGATGGATTTGGGCTCACACAATATAACATTCCAGTACTCTGCGAGTCTCATCAGTTTCCTCAACACAGTGGTCATAGTGCTGTTTCTTCCACATGGCTACTGGTAGTTTGTCTCACTAGGTCTGGGGTTGTGCAGGCAGAGGAGGAACATCTAAACATGTCATTCTTCCCTTCAGATGGAGGTTGAGGCTTTTGGTGCGCATGGCTTTGGGTTGAAACCTTACTGTTATTAGCCTACTGCACCATGCTGTTCTGCAGTATGATTAGTGGGGAAGGACAGTTTTGACCCAAGAAAGACACTTCTTCATAGAAGCTGTAGCTGACAGAGAGGGCTTGCTGCAGGGAAAGCCCTTCACGCTCAAACACACCGCATGTGTTTATTTATGGGTACGCTGTCAGATGTGGGGGAGATGATATCTGTGTGAGAACCCATCAAGCAAAGGTGCTTCTTGTGGTTCATTCTACACCTTAATTGCTGCGTTTGTGAGGTTTCTGCTGGCTTCGTTTTTACCCATCTGATACAATGCAACTGTGCTTATTAACCAGCTTTCTGTGGGGTTGTAAACTGCAATAAATCATGGGGAGTTGGGAGCAAATTACACATTCTTAATTTGCTGAGGCCTTGTAAACAAACACCCTCTTAAACAGCGCATTCATCACAAGAGGCATTTTCTGGCAGCGGCTGGAATCCAAAGGCTGCTGCATTACAGCCCTTTGTTTGTCAGACCTTGCAGCTTAAGCCAGCACAAATTTGACTGTTTAAAGTGAAACCTGGGCTTTTTCAGTACCCGCGAGAAACGCTGGACCAGTTGATTTGGGTTGCAGCTGAAAACGAGGTTCCTTTTTAATGCTGCCCTTAATCACGCTTCCCAGAATGGATCCCTCTGAAGTGTAACATGTGAGGTGACAGGAGCTGACCAGGCACGGCTTGGCTCTGAGGATGGGGAAACGTTCCATTTCCTAGCTCAGTAATTAGGCTGCAGCCTGTCCTAAAGTGGGGAATCGGCTGGTTGGGAGTTGGTTATGATGAAATATTTATCAGAGACCTTCAGAGTTGTTTATGGCTTTAAATTTCCCTGTGGAAAAGCTTCTTCTCTTATCTACTATATTGGAATAAGTGGGGTAAAAATCCATCTTGTCATGTATGCTTACAGGTATATAAATGGAAAGACAGCGTTGCTCGTCCTAAAGTGCCAACTTTGGGCTTCCTGTTTATTTCTTTTCCCCCTTTGAATGAATGCATTTTTAAGCTGTTTATTTGGTAAAGTATTTCAAGTAGTAAATAATCAGTGGGTTTTTGCTCTTGTAATCTACTATTGCAGTTGGCATTGGTGCCATTAACCAGAACTGAGCCGTAATGGGTAAAGCTCCCATGGTCTCAGTGTTCGTTCATTCTTCACAGTGGCTGCAGAGACTTTGGTTTAAGCCCTGGAAGTCTTTCAGGGCGGTTTTGCAATGAGTTCTGTGTGCCTGCTCTCCCTTTAGGTACACCTTTTGCAGAGCTAGGTTAGGGCTAGGCCAGCTCACATCAACCTGTATTAAAGTTGGCTTATTCTGAAATCCAACAAAGAGCCTCTGTGGTGAAGCAGAGCGAGCAGGGATCATGTGCTAGCGCTGGCAGCGAAGCAGAGATAAGCATAAAGCCTATAACACAGTTTCCTGATAAATTTCACAGTTATCTTGTCATAAAAGGGAGTTTTGTTTAAGGAACAGAGTGTAGGAACAAACACTTCGAGTGCTCTGCCCCGCTGGGAAGTTTGTATTGTGCTAACTCGTGTTTCCTCTGCAGACATTCTTTCCCACCTTCAGGGTTAAATTGCACAGTCCCACGTGGAGTTTTCCTGTGTAGGTTTTTCCCCCTCCTTTCCTCGTTTTCTTTTCCATCAGCTGCACTATGCTGTGAATGCCATGTGAGGGCTTTTTGATATGGATTTGTCCATGTTAAATGGTAAAGAATAGAGCCACACAAACAGAAAAGGACAAGTTCAGTGAGAAGTAAAGCCCTGCTCCAAAAGCACCAAGTGAGTACAGAATAATGATCATTGACTTCATAAATCATTGTCAGTCTCAGCTCATTTTATCATATTTGTTCTCGTTCTGTTCCATCCAAGTTTCCAGAAACATTTGGCAGCCCTCCAGCCTCAGCAGAGCCAAAGAGCAAACTGTGCTCTTATTTATAGACAGCTAAGCTCCACCTGCACAGCTTCAGAGCAGGGCTGGCCCTGGCACTGGGTGAAAACCCCTCCAGATTAAAGCAGCTGTGCTGCACTTCTGAGGCTTGCAAGGGAGGGTTCCTTATTGTTGACTGAGGAAGACTCTTTGTGTAATACATAAAGCTGCAGAGGAACTCCACAATCAAGTGTTTTTCAGAACACACTGATGTGTCAAACCAGAAGTATGGCCCAAATGATTGCATTTTGATGAGGGCTTTAAGTGTGTGCCTCCTCTCCATCTCATGGTAGGAAGTGATGAGCAGGAAGACACTCAGTAGTGCCTGGCAATCCAAGAGACATGCTTCCAAGGGAAGTGGAAAACCCAGATCCAAACCATGTCCCTGTTAATGCTGGATTTGGGATTAATCTCTTCTTCTGGCCTATTTTTACAGCTTGGATAAAGAAGCAGGTACCACTCCAGATACAAAGCTTGCTCATTCAAACTCCTTAACTGGGAAAAGGCTTTGTGCTGTGTGGCCAGTTGAAATAATATACGTCATGGCTTTCGTTGTCTCAGTTGTTCCACTCCTGCCTTTCTAACCCTATAACCATGTTCTGCCTGCTGCCATGCCTCTGGAACACCCCTCTTGAGTTGATTTTCTGCCAGATCCTTAGATGAGCATCAGAAAAGGTGTGTTGCAGGGAAGATGTGCAGCTGCACAGAGAGCAGAGGGGAAGGAACATTGCGGCAATGACGAGGAAGTAGACAAGGTGGCAGAGCATCCCAAGTAGAAGCACATAGTCACGTTAATGGAGGGAAAGAACTGACCTGGTACCAAACTAATCCTTAAAACTTGACTCTTCCCGAACTCAAAACACCTCTAACTTGGTTGGTATTTTGAGTGAGTCCATTTCTACTGTGCTGGATGGTTCACGCAGTTGATTTTGCTGTGCACATGCTGGCAACATTGTGCCCAGCACAGGTCTCTGTAGTATTCAGTCATATTTGAGATATAACGCTATCAAATTAACTGAAAGCCTACTGATTTATGAAGCTTTTAACATTATCTGTGCACTGTCCTTGCCCATAGCTAAAACCTTTCTTGTTAACTAAACCAACTTTGCCTGTGACCAAGCTGTCAAGCAAGAGCTGCTTCGCAGTGATCAAACTGATTAAAATCACGGAGAGAAGTGGTGTTGTTTTTACTCCTGCTGATGTGGTTGCAGAGGTTTAGATCAACTTAAACAGAGGGTGAAATGTGCCCGTGATTGAAGTAAACGGAGGGCTCTGTGAATGTGAAGGCAGAGGTTTGTTGTCTCCTTTGTGTTTTGAAACCTGTGGCTATTTTTAAACCTTTCTGATTCCAGTATGTAAATTCAGATGCATACTGTGACAACCAGGCTTCCACTCTGCCTAATAGAGGGGGCTGAAGTAACTTCTCTACCGATGCATGTACACGCAGCTCGAGCAGCAGCTGCTTCCTGTTTATAAAGGCTCCTACTCCACCTGACAGCATCAGTTTCCAGTGATGATTTGGTGGGGGGGGGTTGGATTCGCTTCTAATTCTCATGTATTTATTTCTGTGGACAAATCTGTTGAGCTATTGTTGTATATAATGCTATATTTAAGCATTTTATAGGCATGCACTGTATAAACTGCTATCTAACAGCAGTAATCTGGTGGAATCTGGTTAGTGTTAGGCTAGAAAGCAGTGCAGTTCTGAGTAGATGCATTATTCGAGCCACCTGGTCTAGTGGAAGGTGCCCCAGCCCATGGCAGGGGATTGGAACTGGATGAGCTTTAAGGTCCCTTCCAACCCAAACCAGTGTGTGATCCTGTGAAGCCATACAGCACATCCCTGTGTTGATACAGCTGATGGCTGTGCCCTCTTACAAGTGTCCTACCACTGAATGCCACATCTGACATGGGTCATGACACTCACTGTTGAGCCAAGGCTTGTGTAGCTGGGGCATGTGTTCTGTGGGGTATCTTCTGCTAAAATGGGATTGCAGAGTAGCCACTTCCCTCCTTTCATTTGCTTCAGCCATCTTCTTCAGTCTCCTTAAGAGCTAGTGGCACCCAGCCTCCCTAACGCTGTTATCTCTCAGTCTCTGTGCACCAGTAGGTTATAGCACAAGCAAGGTGTTGTTACTATCTGTCTCTCTTGCAACTCACTGACAGAAAGATGCTTAACTCAAACTCAACAAGGGCTTTTCAGAGTGAAAGGTGAGTGAGATCTGCTCTGCATCTCATGGTCGCCTCTGAATTCGTCTCCATCTGTGACACAGTCCAGGCATTTTTGATGCAAGCCATCAGAACTCCCTACGCAGACCGGAATGGTGCTGATCAGTTGTTCTCCAGTTGGAAACGTTACCAAACTGACATCCAGATTGTCTTTTGAAACAGGCAGACTTGGAGTTTGTCTATGGGGAGCAGGTACAACAAACCCAAGTGCCTATATTTAAACTGGTGATGCGCTGCTTTGCTTTGCACAGGTTCCAGATGTGGAACTATGGCCGCTACCTTCCTGCAGTTGAGGTTACATTGAACACCCGTATTTCCTGGCCTGGTTTCAGTGGAAATATTGCACAGGGAAAATTGTCCTTACAGAATTTCCATCCATTTGGAGACAAAATCTTCTCTGCAAAATGACTTTTTATCCTTTCAGTGATGTTCTGACCTTATATTTGTTCCAGGTCCAGAAATGAGCTTATTGTGCACACTTCTATTTCAGATAAAACCCCTATCATTTACACAAGATGCAATGTTCATCTTGAGGTTTGTGAACTTGGAAATGACTTTCAATCCTGGTACACCTTGGAAACATTGAAGGAAATAAACTCGTTCTGCCTGTTCTTCACAGAACACTCCTGATTTGATCTTACAGTTTTATTTCCTTAGTCACAAGAAGGGTGTTTTCCTGTCTTTTTATCAAAAGTACTAACAAAATCAATTCACCTTTCAGAAGAGAAATATAAATCTGAACTAAAAGAGCCTGTAGTTTATTAGGTTTTTAATTAAACATGATGAACACATTTTAAATAACACAAAGGCCTCGGGCTGAGCTGCATCTAATCGAAACAGATTAAGTCACCCGTCCACACTTGGGTAGTTATTAATTCTGTTTACTTATGCATGCTAGCTACAGGCAGGGTTCGCTGCTGCTGTGTTGCACTTTATTGCACAGGGATGCTTTTGCTGCATGGAACTGTGCTCCTAATTACCATTCAGATGTGGATTATGAAGAGCACTGGCGAGGC
This sequence comes from Forpus xanthops, assembly GCA_032466535.1. NCBI lineage: Eukaryota > Metazoa > Chordata > Aves > Psittaciformes > Psittacidae > Forpus > Forpus xanthops. Next base: position 18,465 of record JASSUY010009844.1, on the reverse strand, counting down.
TGATGGAACAACCTTGGAAATTCAGGGCTGCGGCTTCTGAAGATAAGGAGAATCTGGGTGAAACAATAGCTTTGCATTATTCCTTGGGATGTGTTCTTTTTCCTCTATGCTTGGTCCCATCTTTTCAGGGATGCTGAGTTCTCCATAAGAAATGAAGTGTTCCTTAGGAAGAAGGGTGCTTTACTTGTGCATGTCCATGCAGAACCATCGGTGACACCATGATGTCCTTGATAACACCTTATATCATGAAATATGCTGCCCTTTAAATATGTGACATTGCTCTTGATATAGAGCAGCCGTGGTAACCTACATTCAAACAACTTCTAAATATTGAGCAGGGATACTTAATCCTGGCTGGTGATAAGTCCTAATTTACCATGTATGTGGATTTACAAGTTCATAAACACCTAGCTTTGGCTTAAAGCTCATTTCTGGTACAATGCAAGTGGAGATCCTTCTGCTAAAAATGACAAGATATGGCAAACTCATTTCCTAACGTGTCTGCAAGGATTTGTAATCCAGCGTAGCTGGTCAAGCAATTGCTTATGCAAAACACATGTACTGATCTTGCTTGGCTTCTTTGCTTGGAATCGTCTTGAAATGCCTCTCATCTGCCCTTCTTGGAGCGTCTGCTCCTGGAGAGATTGTTTTCACTGCTCACCCCTTTGAAGCCAGGCTTTTCCTATGTGCGGGAAGGCAGAGCTGCTTACTGGGGCAAAAATCCCATGAATTTTATTTACTGTTTATGTGGCAGCTATAGAAAATGTAATTCACAGCAAAATTGAAACAGAGCCGCTGGAATAGTCGAGTGGGGGAAAAATCATCAAGGGATGTTTGAAAAGGAGATGGCATTGCAGGGCTACCTGTGAGTAATGGAGTGGGTTTAGGAGGTTCAGATCCGAGTTACTGCTTAGTTTTAGTTTCTTATCCACAAAATGTCAACATGGAGGTTCAGATTCAGTGAACATCTTCTGGACTTCAGCAATCAGTAGCAGTTGAAGATGGAACCAAACCCAAATTGCTGTGGTTTAGTGGGATCTTTAAGGGTGGATAAATACAATTTCAGCTTGAGAGAGTGGGAACGTACAGTCTTGTCCGTAGCTTATCTAAGGACTTGGAGTGTATAAGAACCATCAGTCCTCACAGTAACCGATGAAGGGTGAAATTATTCTGCTTGGGGGAGAACAGTTATTATTTAGAAGTTGCATAAAATTACAGTTCCTCAGTAGCTGAGAGGTTTACTAAATTATAAGGTGCAGTACAGCTGCAAAATACAAAGTGGACTATGGCTACAAAAGAGGAATTCAGTTTAAACACAGGTTTCTAGACAAAAGATGATAACCTCTTTGGTTGTGATTAACGTGCATCGGTCTTTGATCCAAGCCCTTGTTTAAAGGGATCGATATCACACATTCAGCACTCAGTTTATTGCAGAGTCCTTTTGGAAAGAAGGCAGTGAATTAAAAATCAATTGTACGTGCAGGAAAGTTTGTGTAGGGCGATCAATTTTCCCCTTTTAGTTTGCCAAAAGATTCCCTTGTTTAACCAGCTGTGAGAAGGAATGAACTGTAAAAGCCTCAGCAAATGAGAGCCTGAATGGTGGGGGGGAAGTGGATTTCCAGAAGAGAATGATTTGGGCACTTCACGTTCAGCAAAGGCTCTCTTCAGGGATAAAACCATAAATCCTGTCAGTGGCCTTGGCTGCAAAGTGGGTGATTTCACTGCTTTCAGTAATCTTGATCTTCCCCCAGCTGCCGGGGAAGTTAGTCTTCTCTTAACAATATCATTTCTCTATTTGCTTTGTTGAGCTGCCATATGGTTCTCGATTCATCGTCGTTTCTGCCTTCATGTGGCATATTTTTATCTATTAAGCACTTACCATATTGCTGATCCCCCGAAATAATACAACAAATATTTACACTGGCCACTTGCCACAGCTTAGAAGGCTATTTGTGTGTGTGGGGCCGGAAGCTCAGCTCTGAGTTCCCAAGTTTAACTCCACTATGAGCTGAATAAATGGTAGGTGCTTTCAGAAGCCGGTGTTTGGTTTTGTTTTCTAGAGCCAGACTTGTAAGAGAGGCACGGAGTTCACTGTTGCCACGGGGAAGGAGTCTGCTGCTTGAAAGATTAATAAATACGACAGCAGTTGATTGTTGAAACCGTGTTTTTCATCTCATTTTCAAGGGCATCTTAAAAATGGAGATCACTTACACTTCCCAGCGTTCTCGATCATCTTCCTGTGTTCATTTAAAAATGAGAACAAGGCACTGGGGGACTTGAGAGATTGCATTCCTTCTCCCATAGGGCAAAGTGGTTATTTTATAAATGAAGAAGGCCAAAAAAGCTATCCGCTGTAGTTCCTTAGCAACAAGCTGGAGTCAGTTTTAATGCTGGTGTATATCTTACCCGTTCTATGTATAGAAGCATGAGCTGTGCAGCTCAGCAGTATCACGTCTGAAACAAAGGCTCTTCATCCTGGCCTTGTGCAGGGGGAGAAAACAACACAAGTGTGCTGGTACCCGTCTAGCTTTCCTCCTTCTCCCCATCAGATGATATTCCGGTCAGTGACACAGTTACTGCCTTCAATAGTTTGACCTTTATTCAGCTCTTATCTGCTAAGAGATCCGGAATCTGGTTTAAATATAACATCGCCCTGTGTCCTGTTCTCCAAAAGGAAACTGAGTCATGACATTTAAAACAGTGAGAGCATCTGGAGAGTGCAGGGATCACCAGAACGCTGGGGGTTTCTTGGGGTAATGCTGTGCCATAGCAAACGGAACTGACTGATTGTAAGTGTTCATTCTCCTCAGCAGCTAAACTCCTTTGCCCTGTATCTGTCAGCTGGGGAAGATGCTGTGTGCCTTGATCTCGGAAGGGCACTGTGTATCAGAACATTTTTGCTCACAAGCCTGTTTATGCTTTTTCTTTGTACATAACTTAATTTCCAAAGTCCGGATTTAATTTAAGATCATCCACATTTGTTACTAATGATTGACTTTTAAAAGACTGAGTCTTAATGTGTTTCACAGTTTGCGTCCCATTCTGAAAGCAAATGTGATAAATGGCCTTAGATAGCTTTCCAGCTCATGCTCCACGGTGTAGGGTTATCCCAGCACTCCTCATCTGGGATTGTGTGAGTTTATTTATGCTTTTGAAAGCCATTTTAGAATTTAAATGTAAGACATGAAGGTTAGCTGCCTGTTTTCAGAAGTGCTGTAAAAAGCATGGCTTAGGATCACAGAATGGTTTGGGTTGGAAGGGACCTTACAGCTCATCCAGTTCCAACCCCCTTGACACTTAAGTTCTCCTTTTGTAATGATGGAGTGGTGAGTGATGTGTTGGCTGGAATTCATAGCAACATCAGAGCTCTCGGTTTGATTTCATGTTGGCATTTCAGTAGCTTGGTTCAGTTTGACTTGCAGGTGTTAGGAAATATTAAATCCTCCTTAATACCTTAAAGTGCAATTATAATATAGTAATAAATAATGGTGAAGTGCTTTGACATTTTTCCATGTGAAGTGTATGATAGAAACCTGCAGCATCTTTCCAAGTCATTTTGGCTTGGTCTAAATTGGTGTAGGTAGAAGTGTTTCATTTTGGAATACTTTCATTGGAGTTACACTCTGTTAAATGTATAGAGCCCAGGAATGGATTACTTGATAGGGCAAATCACTGTTTTCACTACTTCTGCTATGGAAACAGACTGAGAGAGCTGGGCTGGTTCAGCCTGGAGAAGAGAAGGCTCCTTAAGGGGAGACCTTAGAGCAGCTCCAGTGCCTAAAGGGGCTGCAGGAAACCTGGAGAGGAATGGTCTTCAAGGTCTCTAGCAAGGTTGCTTTAAACTCACAGCCTTGAACTTCATCCTGTTTGAGCACGGACGCTGTCAGCACAGCTTTAGCAAGGGGAATGAATCCTAAGGTTAATCTGTGGCTGTAGTAGGTGTAGGTTGAGCAGGCTCAAGATGGGCAGAGCTGGGAACAGGTGAGAGTATTTTGCTCAGGAAGCAGCGTGGAGCTCAGTCCACGCTTCATGCATGGTAGGATAAACAGAGTTCTGTTCCAGTGCCAGGCAGTGCTCGGTAACCGAAGCTTGTTGCCAGAGCAACACTTCCTTGTGTAAGTGATGCTCTGCGGAGGGGTGGCAGAGAGGACGTGTTGCTTCCTTGGCCGAGCTAGAAAGATGGAAGAAAACAAACGTGCTTGCCAGTGTCGAAGGGTAACTAATTTTGTATAACTGTTTAGCCTCCCAGATCTCTTCCTGGCATCTCCAAGCAATGACACTGAAGCGGGGATTGGAGAGGGAAGAGGAAAGGTGAGGTTTGCCACTTTGGCTTGTGGAAGATGAGAGAACCAAACCAGTGGCAGTGGCAATATAATGAAGGTTACAACTGAAATGCAGCACTTCCGCTGGAAGTTTTGATGAGGAATGTTGGGAAAGGTTCTTTTTTCTAACAGGTATTTCTTCTCCAAACCTTTCAAGTGGCATCAGCTCCTCTGCGGTTCTCCCTGAGAACTCATCTGGTCATCAGTTCGCATGACCCGGTGGCCACTGCAGCAGAGAGTGACACAGTTCTCACTTAAACTTGGATTCCTGTCATGATAAGGATGCTCTGTGTGCTGTAGCGCTCAGGACTTATCTTCCCTGCCCCAGTGTCAGCAGGACTAATGCCAAAACACACCTCATTTACAAGTTCTGTTTGCATGATAAATTTTATTTTCCTAATCTTCTCTATCTACAGCACCAGTTTTGGGGGGGGGGGGGTTATCTTTGAAATGACATAAAAATGCATTTTAATGAAGCGAATGATGTAGCTTTGCCTCCTCCTGTGTATGAGCTGGGCGGCCGGATTCAATTAGGCTGAAAAATGATCATTTGTTCTATTACAGGCGGTAACAGAGCGAGCGAACAAACTGTGATCCATCAGCAGTTGCTCAGCTTTGTTACTGAAATCGCTTGCCATCCTGTCAGTGCCTCCGAATCCTCTCCGGGAGCCATTAGTTAATTGAAGTTTGTGGAGGTGTCACTTGTTTGATAATCGGCTGCTGCTGTAGCAGGCGCACAGTGACTAAATATGAATCATTTTCTGCATCCATTCAGGGTTCCTCATTAGTTACAAGGGTAACAGCGCCAGGAAAGCTCATTCTTGTACTGCCAGAAAGAGAACTGGGCAGCAAATAAGGACTCAGTGCAGGGAGCTCCTCAGGACCTTCACTTTGGAGCCTGGCTCAGGGAGCAGATGCGAGGGGTTCATATGATTGAGAAGGGAGCTGAGATTTGAGCGTGGAAGTGCCACCCTAGAAGAAAGCTCTTTACTGTGTTTTATAGTAGCTGAGTAGCTTTCACTACTGTTCATGTAGTCAACACAGATGAACGCCAACACAGCAGCGCCTGGACTGCCTGTAAGTAGTGTGTGTGTTTCTGCAGAGGCTTTCTTCAGCTAGCATGTGGTTAGGTTTTCCTTCCTCCTTGTTTAAGTGTTGTGTAAAAGATCCGTTACATTGATCAGCGCTTGTGAGGGTACATTTCAAAGCTACCACTTTGTGCTGTTTGTCCAGTGCTGCTTTCATGGGCCTTGTGGTTTTGAATGTGTTGTGGTAAAGACTCCAAATGCACATAGCTGCTGGGTTTGTGGTCTTCTTTAGTGTTTACTGGCCTCTTGATACCTTATTCATTCCCTTATCCACTTGTGCACAATCCAACATGGTTTTACTTACTCTTGTTCCTTTTCTTCCTTTCCTCCTCCCCCCCTTTAGTATCTGCTCAGATTTATACAGCTTTCAGGCTACGCGGGGAGAGAGAGCAGACAGTGGCTTATGCATTTAGAGGAGCTAATAAATAAGCATCACAGCATATTGCCCTCCACTGCATTGGAATAACTTCAAACACTCAAATCAAACATTCCATTCAGTTCCAGTAGGAGAAGGCAAATGAGGGCACCTCTGTTTTATTAGGGTGCATATTTCATCTGCCTGTTAGAGAAGATACTGTCCAATTCTGCATGTCTGGGAACGCAATTCCATAGGCTCAGTACCACTTCCCCCTTGCCTCCCTCCCCATAAATGTCCACCTTTCGAGTTTCCTTTGCCAGTGTTTGCTTTGTTACAGGTGCATTTCTGGTCCTTCATTTTCTGGTCCTCTTTTCTTGCCTGTTCTGTGTCACTTCTTCACATTTGGCACCATTTCCTCCCACTATTCCCCAGCTGATTTTATTTCCGCACAAGAAAAGGGAAGTTAAGATTCTGTTTAAAACTACTTTTGTATGTTACTGCCAACATCTTCCTCATCGATTGGGTGGCCACACTGCAGAAGTGCATCGCATACACGCTTCTGACCCAAATAAAGGGATAATTGAGTAGGGAGGGTTGTGGTGTGTGTTCATGATGCGGGTGCAAGGAACTGAAACCTTGTGCAGTGGGGCTTATTGGTTAATAGCACTAATACTAATGTAGTTATTAAGCCTCAAGCTTAGCTGACTGGTTATCTGCTTTGTTATAAGCAGTTTTGCTGATTTGGGTGCTGCCTGTACCTACACTGTGGGCAGAACCTGAAGAATTGGAATTAGGACAGCATTATATTACATTCTGCTTCTTTTAAATAGAAGGGTATGATGACAACCTTTAAGTAGCAATCCCATGGAAAAGGTTTGGCCTTTTTACTGCTGTATTTAAAGAGGACATATTCTGTGATTTCAGAATGCTCCCCCTCTTCCTAGGAACCCCTGCACGCCTGGATGAGACTGAACACAGCTGAGCTAAAGGATTCATTCAGTCATTTGAATGTCAAATTGGGATGTTCTCTGTAAAAGTATCAAAGGATGCGTGCTGTGACTGGTAGGAAACTATTCTTTCCCTTAAACTGACCCCTGTCTTCTAAGTGCAAAGTATCACAAGCTAGGTTTCCTTATCTTTGGCCTTAGACCTCAGAGCTCGTGAGTTACAGTCGCAGACACAACGTATGCTGCCGCAGCCCACATCTACAGAGGGAGTTTTAGGGTGTCCTTGGCCATGGTGAGGGTCAGAACAGGGTGAGCTTTAAGGTCTCTTCCAACCCAAACAATGATTCTATGAAACACAGATTAAAACAATCTTACCTCACATGGCTTTGCAGACACAGCTTTCCCTAGAGCTGGATGGAGTGTTCGGTGCTCTGAGTATGCTCATTTGGCTCTGGAGCATTCAAGGTTTGCTGATCCTGCACCGTTTGGGGTGAAAATGGGAATGTCTGAACTTCCATTTCTCTGTAACCGAGTATTAGGTTCTTGCAACCCATCAGAACACCCTGTTTGCCTTGCAGACAACTTGGCAGGATGAAGAGCTGCTGTCACAGGGGGACGTTTGCTTTCTGCTTGGTGCAGGAAAGGTCTCATTGCCCGTATTTTTATTTCATCATCACTAGTATTTCTTGTATCCGGATCTGTGCTCTCAGGTATCTCTTCACTACACTGCAGCCAGTGGCAGACTTATGCTGGGGGAAGTCAGGAGGTTTGCGGAGGTTTTCTTATGTCTTTTTAGTGAGGTTACAAGTGGAATTTTACAGAATCAGGAATGGTTTGGGTGGAAGGGAACTTAAAGCCCATCCAGTTCCAACCCCTGCCACAGGCAGGGACACCTTCCACTAGAGCAGCTTGCTCCAAGCCCCATCCAGCCTGGCCTTGAACACTGCCAGGGACTAGGCATTTGTATCTTAGTGCTTGAACTCAAACCTGGACATTGCTGCTGGGAACAGCAATTGTTATTCACGAGGCTCAGTCACCTACAGAAACATTTGCCTCTCTGGATGGATAATTTCCTTGGGGATTCTTGCTGCCATTTTGTCTCATTATGCTTGGATTTGTTCGTTGCTCCCAAGTACGGGAGCTCTTGAAGTGGTTTTATTGTATTTGTTTCCTTCTGTCATTTGCATAAAGTGACTGTCTGAAGGCAGAAACAGTGTCCGGAACACTTGACAATAATGCTTGAAATCCCAGTGGAACAGTAGTTCTGCAAGAGGGAACTTCTGCTGGAAATAGGATGTTTGAGCCTTGAGAGGATCAGACAGTGTGTTCAAGTGAGTGCTGCTTCTTTATCCCTAGTGTTACAAATTGACTGAAAGGACAGATTGTCACAGTGGAAGGGAACAACTTCAGCCTTGCATGGTAGTTGTTCGACTTGAGTAAATGGACGCAACCTCTGATCTGTGTAACAGAACGTTTTCTGGGGGAAAAAAACAAGAGGAATGGAAATGTTCTGATGCTTAAAGAAGGAGCTCAACTGGAAGCTTATTTTGTGTTATTCCTCATGTCAGTTATTAGCCTTGTGCTCTGGTCTTGCTGCAGCGCAGCGCCCGGGTTGGGGGATGCTGTGGATCTGTGCTCACCCACCCATGTTATTGCCTCGAATGGGCATTTTAGTATTGATGATTTAATGGAGGTCTGCTTTGTGTTAGCAGGGCCAGGGGTTACCCACAGCATTAAGTCAAGGAAAAGCCCTGTTGTTAAGGAAAACAGGATGAAGAGAATGACATTCCATAATATAGGATGGCTTGTTTCTGCCCAGAAAAGGTGAGGAAACGTTTCAAGGAACTTACTGTAAGGATGCTGAGGCACTGCAGTGGGTTACCCAGGGAAGCTGTGAATGCTCCATCGCTGGCAGTGTTCAAGGCCGGGTTGGACATAGCCTTGGGTGCCATGGTTTAGTGGGAGGTGTCCCTGCCCATGGCAGGGAGTTGGAACTGGATGAGCTTAAGGTCCTTTCCAACCCTGACTGTTCTACGATTCTATGATCTTCAGCCCTGTGGAAGATGCTGTACATTCTGATATTGCTCTTATCCCAGGGAATATTCCCAGCTTGAAGAATGCATTGGCATTGCAGCTGTTGGTACAGGTATTTGAGAGACAGAGCATGGGAGGAAAAGAAAGGGTTATATCCCAAAATGATGCATGAGAACCGTGCCTTTGGAGGAGTGCTGCTATAGTAGGGCATTGCTGATAGTCTACAAGTTTGGTTCATATTTCATATGCTGCTTATGTGTTTTCATCTCTGCTTTTGCCTGATTCTTTACCTACTTTCATCCTGTCCAGAAAAGCCAACACCAATTAAAACTATGCAGTATTTCTTTAGGAGAATCACTTTACAAACGAAAATCAGCTTTTTTCCAGCTTGGAGTTTGCAGCTTAAATGCTGATTTTTGACTTTCTTACATTAAAGGGAGAGGCTTTGAGATATCCCGTGGGAAAGGAGGTATGTCCTTGAAAAGGAACATGTTGTCCAACTGCTGCTCTTTAGTTTTGATGTATAAGAAAGCTTTTTGTGTATTAGCATTTTAACAGCAGTTTAACAATGAGAAATGAATCTCTGCGTGCAGCAAAAGGCAAGCTGCAGTATAATCAAAAGCTTTCTGTCATCTCTTGGCAGCAGCAGATTGTTTTGCTTCTCTGGGTCAAAATGTGCCAGACCTTTGTTCTCTTTAACTCTTCAAACGCATCATTTATGTAAAACCATCCTCAAATCATTTCAGCTTTGCAGCACTGAGAAACTGTTGATTACAGGAGGAAACGATCTTCCCATAATGTCAGACAAATAGAAAGCTGTATTATGTCAGTGAAGGCTGTCTCCAGCTTGGTGGCTCATAAGGTTTGCGTCCACAGAAGCAGACTCACTGGGTGAAACCTGGACGTGAGCAGTGTGGTTGTTTCCTCAAGATCACGGAGGAGCGAATGTCCTGGGGAGGCTTTGTGAGCAGTGGAGCACTGCAGGGATTTGCTCTGCCTCTCGTGCCTGCACACATGGACCCTGATGTCTGTCAGCAGGTCTCTCAGGGGCATGGAAATAGAAGCATGGGCACGTTGACCAAGTTCCTTACTGGTGGAAGCGATTATATGTAGTAGGGTAAGGAGGTGCTTGCCTGTGTTAAATACAACTGCCTTTCTGCAGTGCTGTTCAGAGGAGAGGTACCCCGGATCCTGAGGGGTTCTGCATTCACAGCCTTCTGCAGGTTCAGGACCTGGTGCTCTCCTTGGAAGATCTTCCTGCGGCTCGACCTGCTGCTGCAGTGCCCTCAGGGGGTGAGTTCTCCAAGCCTAGCTTGGAAAAATGAACGTTGCCTCTTCCCACCTGGGTTTCATTAGAGGAAACCGCAACCCGGCACTCATCAAACAGGAGCGCTCATGTGTCCCTGTTCAGCATCCCATGGAAATGCGGGACCCAGCAACCGTGGTAGCATCACGGTGGCTAATAACGCTTGTAATAATCCATGGATTCCTTTTCCAAGGAGTCAGGGTGGTTTATCAAACACCTCTGTCAGAGCTCAGGAAAAGCGAAGCCAGGTTTTCCTTTCTTCCTCCTCCTGCTGCTGCTTTAATACCCAGCCTGGTTTTGATGTGTGCATCAGCTTCTGATGTGCCACTGCAGGCTGTTCTTAGATCAGGTTTCTCGGGGTGCTGTTGACTTTATCTCGTTTACTGGATCACATTTCTGGTGCCATACGCTGTGTGATCGCAGCCTCCCCGCAGCTTTGGAACAATTAGTGATTGAGCAGGAAGTGTGTGCTCACTACAATGGCCTTTTGATTCCCATTTTACAATCCCGCCGTGTTCCACACGGAGCGGAGGCGGGGGAGGCACTTCTCCCAACCACGTTTTGGAGAGAGAAGCCTGTTGTTGCAGCCACTTGGCTATTTGTCAGCACTTCTCAGACATCCCTCTTGCTCGGGTTGCTTGGCAACACGGGCTGGAGCCATCGCACCACGCCAGTGCATTTCCACCAGCAGGTTGGTGGATGATTTATCTACGCCAGGGCCCGGAGCATGGTGAACCCGAGAGGCAGGACTGGACCTTTGAACAGGAGCTGATGTGAAATGCAAAGGCGAGACAGAGCCTGGCTGGCTTGGGAGTGTTGGCTGGGGATGTGCAGTGAAAGCACCAATGATCGGGGCACAGTCAGAGCAACAATAAAGGCTCTTTGTTTAGATATCATTGATTTTTTGGGGGTGTTGTTTTCTCTTTCTCATCTAGGCTCTCCCAGAGTACAGTGCACAAAGTGAATCAGAGCTTTGCATTTGGCTTTCGTATGATCATAGGATCAATCACAGGCTGGTTTGGGTTGGAAGGGACCCTAAAGCTCATCCAGTTCTAACCCTCTGCCATGGGCAGGGGCACCTTGCACTAGAGCAGCTTGCTCTTCAGGTGAAGCTGAAAGATCTCTGTATGAAAATAGCTCTGCTAAAATACTCTTGGTAAAATAAAGCTGGGGTTAGCACACAAGGTTAGCAGCACCCTGACAACTCAAAGCCTGCAGTGAAGGAGGACTTGAATTCTCCCCCAGCTTTGGAAACATCTGTTGTGTCACCTTCAATATCACGTTGCCATTCATACAGGACTTCTGCATTGATCCCTGGCATTACGCAGAGAAGGGAAAGAAGAGTTTTACAAACTGCCATTTAGACAGTTGTTCATGCTGTAGTGTAATGTAGAACCTCCCCTTCAGAACATCACCTGCAATAAACTAAACTGAGAGGAAACATGGATAACCTTTACTGAGCACCCCAGCTGGGTTTCTTCTGCTCACCTGTGAGTCCTTTCTGTGGACTGCTTGGGATGAGGGATTGACAATAGATGGGAGCGTGTTGACAAGAGCATCTCTGTGTGCTTCTGAGAAGGCAAAGAGGAGAGAAAGGCTGATGAATCCACTTTGACCTCCTGAACGGCAGTATAAATACTCCATTGAAAATCCTAAAGAAATGCATTTGGAAGTAGTAATCCCACTCTGCATGCAGTCTCATTTAGCCAACTGGGTATGCAAATGTGCTATTAATGTGTTTGCATCCAGTATAAATACACAAATCTAATCTGTTTATATATGTAATTTACACACAGCTGTGCTCATGCTCACTTAATACCAATATTTTCAGCAAGCGAGAGGTATCATGGGAGAGCTATTGTTCAAAACAAAAGCTAACAGTGCAGCACCATGGAAGGGGGCTCATTATCATCCTAGGATCTTTGGCATTCCCTTGAGGGAGTCTGCTTAATGACTTTCTGTCTGGTATATGGCTGTGGATGTACGCAGTGCAGGCACTGGTACATGGCCCGTGCCTCTCTGCGTCTCTGTGATGCTTTGGTGTTTAATCCCTTACAGTTTGAGGAAGGATTTAATAGTTCAGTATAATGATCCAGGAAGGTAAAGTGATCCAATTGGGAGGGGAAGCTGATTTTGGGGCTATTTGAAGCCTCTCATCCGATAACATTCATTGTCAGTTTGTTTATAGGGTGTACTTGATCTTACAGGCATGTGGCCTAAGGAGTAGAAGGTTTCTGTCACATGTCGATGACCCCCTAAAGAGGTCCTTTGAATAGGCAATGAGAAATTAAAGATGTTTAATGTCAGTTGGTATGTAGTGAATACCATCAAACTGTGGTTTTGTCTGTGAGTGAGAGGACTTGGTGAAAATAGCTGGATTCAGAATACCACAAAGGTTGAAGGATGATTTTGTCTTGATGCAGTACAGTTAGCAAAATAAACAGGCCATCATCTATTAAAAGAAAGCTAAGTTTGGCTTCAGTACATGTCTGATCTAAGGTCACAATCTGCTGAATAAAGAAGCCAATTGACTTAAATGTATTTCAGAGCTAAGGGATGCTTTCAACCAAAGTCTCTATACCCACACTGCCATACGTGTGTGTGGTGATTCTCTTTCAGTCTCGCTCTCAAAGCCATCACCTCCATGTGTGCCTTCTGTCTTGGACTGGGAAGATGGAAGCATGGTGGTATCGGTTTAGAAGCATTTACCTGCTTACAGAAGTGGAATGTTGAAAAAATACCTCAATAAATCAAACTTGTCCCAAAATTGCTTCCTTGTAACATCTGAAGTTTGTACTTAAGCAGCAAGATCTGGCACATGTTCCTGTTCATGCCTTTGTGCCATAGCTCACTGGTGCATTGTACACTGCACCGAGGATGCGGAAGGATCTTCACTTGTTGTTACTCCACAACTTTCTGCAAGCCAAACAGATGGTGAAAGAGCTTGTGTGTATAATGTCCCTGGTTATCAAGGCACAGATACTGCTCTACAACAGAAGTCCAGATGTGACAGATGTGTATTAGGTGGTTGCAGACATCCTCAAGCAGTTGCCAGACTTGTGTGAGTAGTTTCTCCTAGAGAAAAGAATAAGGTCCTTCACATCATGACCTGTGCTTCACTGCAGCCTCTTCAGGAGACTCTGTATTGCAAGCTGGTGACAGCCTGACTTCCTGATGGAGCAGACAAAGCAGTGCTGTGGTTAGAGGTGGGACAGAGCAGTAAACCTAAGAGCATCTGAGATGTTGTCAGTTAAATGCAGATAACACTGAGGGAGCAGTGGGCACATAGGTATGCCTGCAAGCATCTACTACTACTTCTGCTTGCATGCTTGAGACCCGCACCTATTTAATGCAATGCCAAGGCCTGTAGGACAACATGCAGAGACGGTTATGGAAGGCTCATGGTGTCTATTGTACAGGTTTGCCAGCTAGCTGAGTTTTGCCAGCTTGGTGTTAACTGATATAGCACCCAACAGCATGAGTATCTGATGGTGAAGGTGAAAACCACTTCAGAGTTAAAATCAAAGAAAGCATTAAGCAGAGTTACTGTAGCGACAGGAAACAGTAAATTGCAGTTCAGAAGAGGTTGAAGCATATCCTGTTCTCCTGGCAGCAGGGCATGTTAAGGGGATGTAGCAGCGGCCTGAATGTAGACTTTCCTTGCACTGTTCTAGATTTGGGTATTTGGGGTTGTTGATTTCTTTATTACAGAGGTTTCAGGTGAGCCTCCTCAAGCCATCACGCTTGCTCCTCATTCTAGCTGCTGCTGTTGTACCTTAGAATGTTCTGGTACCTTGGGACCAAGCCTTGCTCGTGGCAGGTTGCTCTGAGGATGTGCGTTCTTAGGTCAGGAAGTTCCCATGGAACCTGCCTCCCTTCTGCCCTCTCCTGAACCCAGGAGAAAGGTCCTTCCCCTCTCCTTTTGCTGTCTCTTTAGCTGGCAGTCTGTGCATCTTACAGTTGTGTTACAGGAGTCTTTGACTATCCTCTTCTCTCTCTGACTGAACAGAACATCCATCCAGCTCTGGACCTGCTTCTCCATGATGCACCCTTCCTGAGCTCAGCCTCAGAAAGTGTTTTCCCCTCTTTGCCAAGCCCAGCCTGGGCGGTTTGCAAGGGCAGGACAAGGAAAGCCTCCAAGTCAATGCTGGAAGCAGATGGAGCATGGCCAGGACATGCAGGGACAGGACAAGGGGTAATGTGTCCAAACTGGAACAGGGGACACTGAGATGAGCTCTTAAGGCAGAAGCTCTTCCCTGTGAGGGTGCTGAGGCTCTGGCACAGGGTGTCCAGAGAAGCTGTGGCTGCCCCATCCCTGGCAGTGTTCAAGGCCAGGTTGGACACAGGGGCTTGGAGCACCCTGCTCTATGGAAGGTGTCCCTGCACATGGGTTGGAGCTGGGTGAGCTTTAAGCTCCCTTCAACCCAAACCACTCTAATAACCACCCTGCAGCCTCCCACCTCTGAGGCCTTCCCCTCCGTGGCCAACGTGGTCACTGGTGCAGTGTCTCTGGGCAGGTGGGCTGGATAAGAGGGCTGAGGAAGCCAAGCAGCCTGCAGAAGGAGTTAAACAGGGCTGCTGCGTGTCTGCAGTGGTTAGGTGGATTCTGAGAACAGCTTGGGTACGTGTGACTGCCGCATTTCCTTGAAGTTCCTCTTTTTGCCCTTCATGGAATTACTGAGCAGTACTTGGTCCTGTCTGTTATTGAGCACATACAATTCCTGTGAGGTGAAGATACACAAAATACCAGCATCGTTTTCTGCTACAGCCAGGTATCGTTTGGTGGGGAACAACAGTGAATAACACGTTATGTTTTTGTAAGAGATACCCAACATCTTTAGGTTAAACTGTGTCTTCTTAAGGAAGCGATCAGGATTCTTCTGTTTCTAAAGGACAGCTTATATCATTTAACATTTCCAGCAAGCGCCTTTATTTGCACTGTATGTACATGGGCAAAATGTAATGTTAAAACTCAACTAAGCTTTTAATAAGATGTGCTCTGGGCACTGGGATTGAGCTGCTGTGCATGTATAATGTCTGCATGTGCAGGTATTGTTTGGGGCGATGCATTAATGTGCTGCACGTTGAACAGAAGTTCTGCACGTATGACCCAAAGCTCATTTCCAGAATAACTGCCATGATTTTTGTCTTGTGGAATTTAAGGACTTAAATGGTAATGCATAAAAGCATCTTTATTTGCTGTTAACTATTACACCCTCATAAATCTGCTTACCGTATTTACTTCTGAACTTAGAAAGGCATCTTAGATACGGAAGGGGGTGATGATGTCAGTTGGCATCTGCCTACAAAACCTTGGGCCTTTCAAAACATGCACTGTGCCTGTTGCTTTCATCAGAGCCAAAATCATCCATCTCTTTATGCTGTGATCAAAGGGAAAGGTTGAGAGAAGAACTTGCTCTTCTTGGACACAGTCTAAAGAGATTTCTTTCAGAAGGGTTAAGGAAAAGATCCCCATTATTTCCTGGATTGGGCAAGAGCAGAAAAGGCTGCGTTTGTGTTGGTAAATATATCGCATTACAACATGCTCTTTGCTAATGAACTAGGTGGAAGTCAGGGGCGAGGAATGAAGCAGCACATGGATTTTCTTAGCTCACATCCATTTGACCTGAACCCGGTTGAAGCATCACCTCGGAAGAGGCAGCGGTAGTTCTGAATGTACAGTTCTATCAGTTTGAAACGCTTCAATTGATTAAATAGGATGCTTTTGTGCTGGCTGGTATTGCACACTTTCAGAAACAGCTTTATTTCCTAGCGCTGCAGCAAAGCAGGAATCCGAGCTGGGTGCCTCAGTTTGCAGCAGTTCAATCCTGGGGTGCTGGATTTCAGCATGCAGCAGCAGATTCTTCCTGCCAAGCTGTAATCTCTTGATAATAGAAACCCTGACGCATAACCTTAACTACAGCTTTGTAATGGCATTATCATCTCATTGATAAACATGCCATCTGAGCTCTGTTAGTCAGAACATAATGGCTTTGTGTATCTTGTCATGATATTTGTTTCTTGGGATAAAATATGGGACCTGCAAGTAACACATATGCGAACATTAACATGCTCCTTCCTCGATCTTCCTTGGTTATTTATAGCTCCCTGTTTACACGCTGTAGTAGGCTATGGCAGAATCTAATAGGTTTCATTGGGGAAGCTTGTGTTATCAAATGGTCCGAGGAGATCTTGTGTCGTGGCTGGTCAATAGCCATGGTAACCACTTGGTAAAATACAACCCCGTTGTCTGTCAGCACCCACTGGCCCAGCGTGCCGTGGCATTGCCAGTGCTGCTTCACAGCAGTAATTGTCATTATCCGTAGCATCCTTTTAATTGTGTTACAGTTTGTCTTCAGTGGACAGAACAATAATGCTGACAGAATTCTGCCAGCAGTAATGGTTTCAACATGTGGTAAAATACAAATGTTTATCCTTAAACCTCCAAATCCTGTGCTTTCAGATAGTAAACCACTTGTTATCATGTCTCCCCTCGCACATCCATAGGTTTGAGCCTCACTGTTCTGTATTGTAAGAGTTAAGACTATTTTAACTGAGCAGCTGTCATTTTCAGATGCCTTTTATGAGTCGTGCATCATCTCCTGCACCATTACAGTGCATACACTAAGTGGCTGCACGTTCATTTGTGCAGGGGAGAGGAATCTTCAGCTCTGTTGTGTGGTCTGCTTTGGGGATGGAGGAGAGCAACAGGTCACTTTGATTTGATGTGTCGCTATTTAGTTCTTGTGTATTTCAGACCGTTTAGGGGCCTGTGGTGTATTTGGCTTGAAGTAGCTGTTCTTGCAGCAGGCAAAGGCAGAACTGGACGTGAGGCCTGAATTAATGGAAGATTGGAACAGGAAGGAGAATCTGGTGATGTTTTAAAAGGTTATAATTTTGTGAAGCTTTAGAATGTCTGCCAAAGCTTCTAAAACTAGTTTTGTGTCCTGTTGTTCTCTGTGTATTAAGGAGTCGCTCTCTCTTGCCTCATCATAGAGTCACACAAGTTGGCTGTCTTGCACTGCCTCAACAGCCTGGTGGCAATTCTCTATGATAGCAATGAAGGTGACAGCACAAGTGCCCAACATTTCAGAACACCAGAAGGATTCACTTCATATCTGGGCATCTGGAGCAGCGTTTCAGGCTCCCTCTGGTTCTGTTACTCAGGCTCTGTGCTAGGCTTGCATTCCCAGTGGGCATTTCTGACATCCCGTGAGTTCACAACCGGTTTGGTGTAGGATGGTTTAATAGTGTTGATTCACAACACAAAATAAATGCAAGGTAGTTTGGTTTGAAGGAAAACAAATCAAGTGGTCTCCTGAGAATTCAGGCAGACCGTAGTCAGTCTTTGGTGCAGTGAGCAGTAGGGAATCAGGGCTTTTCACTTTATGCAGTGGACGAGATTTCTCTCTTTTATTTCCTTGTGGGTTTCCATCCGTGGCTGGAGTGTTCCAGCTCTGATTTTGTCTTATTCCCCTGTAGCTTTTCCCATTGCCTTCTCCTATATATGCTCTGTTAACTGATGTAGCTCCTATCTCTGATACAGCCCATGGGGCACCGATGTCAAAGCCAGGAGCTGAGCTGCCTTGTTCAGAATGTGTGTTCCCTTTGGATTGCCTGGTTCTACACGTTTCTCGCTTTAGTAGATTTCCTTTCTTTATGCTAAGCTGCAGACAGGACTGATGCTGCTCTTTGGGAGTGGTATGAGGTATGGTGGAACTCTTACACCGCAAGTGCTGTGTTCCCTGGTTTGAAGGGAGCAGGTGGGAATGAGCAAGTCATACACTGGAAGGGACTGCAGTCTCAAAGCATGCCCAACCCGTGGTTCATTCTTGTCTCTGTGCCCTTGGCGATCCCTAGCAGTCTTGCTGGTTTGAGGGTCAGGGTTAGGTAAGGATAAATGCCTCTGAGAGCAAAATAATATGCATGAGGTTCCAAAGAGACTGCCCCCTACTCATGAGCCTTGTGGTGGGACCTCATTCCGTGGGAAGCTACACTTCCTGGGCTTCCATATCCACGGTATGGAAGCCTTTAACCTGCCCACCTCCTTCAGGGAGATGTTTCCAGGATGGTGTGGTCCAAAACGCATTCAGCCCACTTGAGGTGTGTTTCTTCTTAGGGAATTATTTCTTATCTCCTTCCTCCCGAATATCAGGGTCTGTTCCTCAACATTCCCTCATCGTTTGCAGCCAGAACTTGGGTTTACTTGTGTGTATATGGAAGAAGAATCCTCGGGCCTGGCTCTTCTGAAAGAGAGACACTTTGGGTTTGGTCTTTTGGTACTGAGTGGTGGTGGCGAAACGCTGGGGGGGGGGGTACGTGGTGAAACGTTGTGGGGTACATGGTGAAAAGTTATGGGGTACATGGTGAAACGTTGTGGGGTACATGGTGAAACGTTGTGGGGTACATG